>JAVQJG010049418.1:0-24022 GCA_036024015.1 Craterocephalus amniculus | reverse complement strand
CGACAGACTGGCGACCTGTCCAGGGTGTACCCTGCCTCTCGCCCGTTGATAGCTGGGATAGGCTCCAGCACACCCGCGACCCACTTGGATTAAGCGGTTCGGAAAATGGATGGATGGATATATGGGGATGAGCATTGTGCTGTTATAATGTGTCTTTCCCATTAATTCTAATCCGGAGTGCTCAAGTAAATATTTCATGTACATATGTTTCAATAATTATACTGTATTCTAGGATTCAGCTATGGTTTCAGTGTCCCCTGATTCAGAGTCTATGCAAATCAAAGAAATAAGAAATTGTAATCCAACAGACTTGCCAATAACAACTAGCAACCTTATTAGCTGAATAGAGCAACTACAGACATCAAAAGGAAACATTTGCATACAAGTGTCCTTTAATGACCTCTTATATCAATCTCAAGAAATAAAGTTCCCAAATTGCATAGTTATCTACTTTCAAAAGTTTCGCTAAGTCATCATGTCCACTCTCATCCTGTCTTATTGTACATTGATGATTCCTGAAGTTTTTTGGTACAGTGTGAGATGTGGGAATTTTAAACATTCCAGCCACACTGATTTAGCATGCATGGCCTGAGGAACAATGCCTTTCGATTAGACTCAGTTTTGGTGGAAAGGGAATGACATTGATTGGCCAAGGGAATGGGGATTGACATTGATTGGTCCCGGCTTGTTTGTGCGGACAGGAAGTGTTTTGCATAATGGAGGCATTCGTAGTCTGCTGAGGCTTTGTACGTGGTAAACCGGGCCAGAATATAAAAATCTGGACATAATAGTACAGAAGATCAGCACCGAAATGGAAGCACTGTTTGCTATTCTAAAACCCTAATTTTAGTCACCTTTACAAATTTAATAGATTATCAGGTAAGAAAATAGTGAACTGTTGGCACACAAACAGTTTCTATGGTTTAGTTTCAGTACAAGGTCAGCAGTTTTATACACAATAAAATAAAGACAATTACAGAACAATAGAGGAATAAAAATGTCTGAAAGATAGAAAAGAGGGAGGAAACGCTGCATGAAAGAAATGCCAGGGAAGAAAGATGAAGAGAGGAGAAAATCCAGATGAGACAAAACAAAAGAAATTAAAAGAGGAAGACAGGGGAGAATAGAGAGCAGAGACAAGAGAGGACAGGCAGAGTGTTGTGTCTCCGGGTTGTCTTTGTTTATGGTGCCAGGGACAGGTTGATGCTGACAGCAGGACCTTTACAGAGAGCCAGTTAAATAAAAAAGGGGGAATGGAGGGATGGAAATGAGCAAAAAGAGAGGTGCAGAAGGAGGATCACTCCCACACTAAATGCCAATCCCCGAATTGCTGCCAACCCTTCTGTTTTCTTCTTGCACTGCAGCTCCACTTGTTTGATCATCAGGATAGATCATACAATATGATTTATTTGACTATGTTTATTCTGAACACTACTTCTCTTGTAGAGCAGAGTATACTAATGCTATTTGATGGTTCCTGTGAATAATTTGAGTTGGTCAAACAATTCATATTGCTACTTTTTTCCATATCCAGTTTTAATTTTTAAAATGGTTTGCTTAGCAAGCATGCTCTAGTTTGTAATTATAAGGGGATATTGTGTGAAAATTTGACAGCACTTCCATCTGCAACATCTTTGACTTTAGGGTGCTGGTGGGTTTCCTCTCCTAATTCTCTCACTTCAAGTCCTTACAAACCACTTTGATTGCATTAAGGTAAGGACTTTGACTTTAATAACTTCTCTTATCTTTCACTTCACTTATCCATTCCCAGGTAGAATAGCTTCTGCTTTGGGTCATTATCCTGGTTTATAACTCACTTTGTCTTAATGTTCAGTTCAGAGACATGCTGACATTTTGCTCTAAATATTTCAGGCTACAAGTCTGCATGTCACCCAAACCATAACACAACCACTCCCATGTCTCACAAATGAGATGATTCTTTTGCCAAAGTGCAGTTTTTCTCAAAACACAACATCTCTCACTGACACAAGAATGTTCTTAGACATCATTACACCTAAAAAGCAAAAAAAAAAAACAAACAAAAAGAAAAAGTATTATCTCGACCTAGTGGTCTTTAGCATTGTGGATGCAAAGTCCTTAGTGTCACAACGAAATCCAGACAGAAGTTTTGGCATGATTATTTCCACTCATTTATTTTGTAATCCCAGGTACCAGATTCATTTTGCAGCTATTGTAACTCCATATAGATTGTATTATTTTAGAAAGAACGAGAGTTTCCTCCTGGGGGAAGCATGCCCTGAGCATTTTGGTGTTGTATCTTCTGATAGTTGAATTTCTAGTGTCTTGTCAGAGTTGCAGGGAAGGGGTTAACGGTGACTTATGAACATGTTTGTAATAAACAGAGAATAGCATCATGGACAGATTCACAAAAACTTAAAAACATGGAAGGGAGACAACTATAGAAGAATAATGGATCCCCCTTCCTTCTGCTGAAATGCATAAACTTGAAGTAGTATTTCAACTCTTCTGTTTTTGACTCATCAGTCTAAGTAGCATACATATAACGTATTTAATAAACAGCTCCTTTAACGCTTTAAAGTGCTGATGAATCATATATTCTCAAAAAAAAACAAAAAAAATAATCTTTGAGCTCCCTTAAATGTGAATATCAACTCCTTAAAACCATGTAGTGATTTAGCAGGAATCAGAGTGCAGACATCTTACATACAGTATACTTCCAATAATGAAATTCGTCAGTAAAATAAAAATCCATGACAGCGATGAAAATTGGAACAGTATTCATCCTACTTTGTGTTTAAGGGAGAAAGAAAATATAAAGAACAGACAGGGGAAATCAGGGATGAGATGAAAACCTTTTTCTGGAAAAAGTGTAGAAACAATGTCTCTGTCTGCTGCTCTCCTCCACTGGAGAAGATAAGAGCAGGTTCAACTAAACATTGAATGGATTTAAAAAAGAAAAACAGATTCAATCAGGTCCAGAATGGTTTGATTCTTTGGTAAAGAGACAAACAGTTGCTTCATTGCTGTAGGCTAGTGATGTGTCAGCTGAGTAATAACTTCACCATAATTTCACATACAGCTAGTGTGTTTACTGCTAATTGGCTCATGGATCAGATTTACTGGGTTTTATGGGTCTCTTTACTCCAACCAGAACCACAGCTTCTACCAGCATCGTCCACAACAGCAGGTCCTGCTGTGGCTGAACTGTCAATCATTTTTAGCCTTTTTTCTTGTTTTGTTTTCTAATCTTAGATTTCGCCGCACCTCCTCTCATTTTCTTCGCTCACTGCTGACAGGTATCTGATTCATCTGGCACAGAGCCAAATGGAGTTTAAAGTATGTGATTGGTCCAGCCTGGTGTCAATGAAGATAAGAAGCAATGTACCACAGATCGACATGTTTTACAGATCATTGGTCTGAAATTATGTGCTGACTATTTGAATGAATAAATTACCCAGACGCAGAGACTACAGTGAAAGGGGAAGGTGCTTAAAGGAAGGTGCTTAAAAATTGCTGGGGCAAAAATAAGATAAATAACATCAAGATGTTCAAAAACAATAAATTAGTTAGATAGAAAAGGTAATATAAATGTTTTCTGTTGTCATCTAAAGTTAAATGGAAGCGTTACGGGCAAGACCTTTCCCTGGACAATTGTAGGGGAAATGGTTTATGTTGGAGACATAGAGGCAAACAAAGTAAACACTAAGTGAAACAAATTATAAACAAGTGAAAAAAGGAACTGTAAATAAAGATCTGAAACAAAAGTTATCCAAATGCAAACCTCAACTGACCATATTTGGTTTTGAGGGCTACTCCTGACTTTGATTAGATTTTAGTACAAATAAGAATGGGCGCTGTGTCGAACATTAACCAATTCGAGAGATGCCTTTAGCTGCTTAAGAATTTCTCTGGGTTCTGTTGTAAACTTGATGAACATTTGCTCTTTTTCCTCGTATCCTTTGGCTGAGACATCGACTTTATTCCCACTGTTTGTACTTTAAAATATATGTGGAAATTGCCAGATGCAAAAAAGCAGACACGATAAAACTATAATTTTGAGTGTTTACTACTCTGTTAGGTTTCAGCTCAAGAGACGCCACTAGAAGCAGAGCTCTCTCACAGATTGTGTTGGACATATTACACATTTCTTTGGACTTGAGTGAAATGGGTAAACAACAACTTGTTACACAATCTTAGTCTTTGCACTATTGAGGTATTACAGAATTATTTCACAGTGATTATAGAGAAGATGAGTTTAAAAACAACGCAATCTGCACCAACAATAATCAAAATAAGGATGCATGTATGTGTGAACATGCACATACGGGCAGAACATAAACAAACATATAAATAAACTCCCTTGTCAAGACAGGACTTCAATCTACTTTGACAGGAATAATCCTGTAGCAACGAGAGGGGGTAAATTTAGGAAGAGACTAACCCGAACCAGAAAAGCCGATTAGAGGCTGGGGGAACAAAACCCAGGCAGTGGGAGAAGGGGAAGAAGAAACGAGCAGGAGAGCACCAAAGCCAAGCCAACCCTGACCAAAGAGGCTGGTTGTGCCTTACAGACCAGAAAAACAGAAGGGGTGTGGAAACATAGCTCGGGAAGAGATGGTGGGGAAACACGAAGGTAAAGGGAAGAAAAAGGAGAAAAAGTTGAGTTGATGAATAAAGATGAATATATGAAGGGAGAAGGAAAGAGGTGAGAATTGAAAAGGATAAGTGGGTCTGAGGAAAAGACGGAGAAAGAAAAATGTTCTTGTGAATTGACAGAAATTGAATCTTGTGAATTGAATGAAAGCGTAATGAAAAAAGCAGTCAGGTGCATACGTCCTTGTCAGTCGACTACATTATCACTACAGTAAATGAGTTTTAAAAGAAATGATGGCAATATGTCCTCATTCATGTCTCTGGGTAAATTGTACATAAGCCCTCTTTTATAAGAGGGGTCAAACATCCAACCGATAATTTCTGCAAACAAACTATGTAATGGAGGTGTTGGAAAAATCCATCTTTTTATCACTTCACTCTTTAATTGTTCATTTACAGTACTAATACCATTTTGGCTTCTCTTTTTCACCTCCAGTTGCTCTCACTTTTCTTCCATTCACTGTCTCTCACTCCTCCAAACCTTTTTATGTCTGTCTCTCTATCTCTCTCTATTAATCCAGGGGCTGTAAAGGCTGTAGAGTTGGTATTTCCACCCAGTGATAAGGGCCTTTATAGAATGAGTCTGACACAGGAGGGGTTGTAATGTGGTGGAAGCAATGAAAGAGGAGACACACTCACGCCGGTGCATGCACACACAAAAACAAGACTTGATCCTATCTCTGTATGGTAAAATGGTGTGTAGATACCAGCAGTGATAGATGGATGCTGGAGCCTGATAAGTCCTGGAAACATAGACTGAGACAGACAAATAGATCATGAAAAGGTTGGATTATGTGCTAGAGCAAGACTCTTATTGTTTCCATTGGCTCAGAGTTTATTAATATATGTTCAGACTGGATCGTGACTTGTTATTTCAGAGTTGTGGCACTCACGATTGCATTTAATGCAAGTATTATTGGTAGATATGCTCGCATGGTGTGAAAAATGCACTTCTGTGCAAATGTAACCACTTACTGAGAGCAATTTCTAAATGTGCCACAGCTGAAAAAACAGGATTTTGTTGTGTAGTTAAACCTGTCACTTCCTGATGTTGTCTGTGAATGGATGATAAATACTGCAATCAAAAACACTGACAGATATAAGTGGCATTGGCCATTATCTCTGCCTGTTTGAGGGATACATGCTTGTTGAAAACATCTGTGGTAGATGCAGGACAAATTTACTGAGAATAAGCAGTATGTTTCCGTATGAAATTTAATGTAAACCATGTTTACTCTCTTCAAGTGCTAACATTGCCATGGGTAGAATTTCAAAAAGAACAGAAATAGTTGATTAGATTTTTTTTTTTTCCGTTTATTTTATGTCATGTTTAAATCAATGTCCATAATATCCTAAAGTATCATATCATAAAATCTATTATTACAATGGATCTAATTAATTCTAAATTAATCTCCAGGTAGTCTGTAGGATTAAATTTCATAATGTTAACATGAAAAATGTATGCATATTTATTTGATTTAATTTTCTTTAACAAGCAATTTACTCCAAACTATTTTGTACCTGAAAAAAAATGTTTTCTTATCTGGAAGCTATAGGAATAAAAAGTGGAGAGGAGATGGATATCACTTGTAAGTGTGCAATTGCAGATATCTCTGGACAATCTTCCATTTGTCTGAATTTTTTCATTTATTTGTTCTTTTTTTCCCTGCATGTGCAGGTGTTCTTTTTTTTCTTTAATTTCCTAGATATTATTTTCCTGATTGTAGCTGGTCTGGCGAGCGGCACAGATTGAGGAAGCAGCCAGTATGACACAAGTTCGGAAGAAGGTTTTAGAGAGCGGGAAACACAGCAAATTGAAGTGTCATAAGGATATTAATAGAGACAGGATGTGGCCACCAAAAGCTGCTGCAAATTGGCTAGAATAAAAAATCTACAAAGCCAGCCAAGACAAAACAGGCTTGTCCAATGAAAATGTCAGGCTGAATAGATTGTAAACAGCTGTTGGAATACAGTCTTCCTCAATCTGTTATGCCACCAGTGAGAACATGCAGATTTTTTTTGTGGCTAAAAAAAATGACAAAGATAAATTGAGAACTATATTTGGCTTTTACATTTGTGTGGATGTGTTTGTGCAAGTGTTGAATAACAAATAAGAAAAAAAATAGAAATACAGTACAGTGATTTTGCAAGTATCAAAACAAGTTTGTGAGAATACTTTATATATCCTATTAACCCCATATGGCAGAAAGCAACTTTAGTACTTATATGGTTTTGGCAATTTAAGCTGAATGAGAGAACCGAGAGCAACATTAAAATATAATAGATAAATGCAAACTATTATGGAAAATAAACTTCTGAATGTCATGATGGCCAAACCTGGGAGATATAACCTGGGACGTTACAAAGCTCAAAGACAGAGAGAGAGAGGATGAGAAAGTGATGCATGAAAAAAAACGGGAGGATAGACAGAGAGCTAAAGTATTGATATTTCCAGCATAAACACTCGTACTAATGGGCCTGGAGACTTGGAGCAGGGGATCGATCAGAAAATAGAAGCCTTGGCAGATGAATGGAAGGAAAATATACCCCTCACCTGCTGTGAATAGGATGGAGGGGGGCATGGAGGAATGGCGAGAGGAGATGAGGCTATGACCAGATGCAATGAATATACAGAAAGAGGGCCGAGTCAGAATCCTAATGTTCAAAATGTATTTTTCATGAGAACGAAATCAATAGTGATTTGGAGTTTTCTCGTTCTTGCAGGATTGAGCAAAGTCCAAAAGAGGTAGGAAGAAGACTATCTTGAAATCAGAAAAGAGGCTGGGAGGGAGTAGGACTGGATGAATTAGTGGACGGATGAATAACCAGAGCGATAAATGTCAGCAGCCGGTTAATGGGAGACAGTTCCTGGAACTGGAAGTGGGAGGAGGACAAAGAAGGGGGTGATTAGTAGGAAAGCAGGAGACAGAAAAATACATGTACCGTATTGGTAGATTTTTGTAGTGTGTTTTCATGTATGACGTTTTTGACCTTCAGTTAAGAACCTTCTGTGTTGGACCCATCTTCCACAAGAGATGTTTCAAAAACAATGTTTTTGGTGGACGTGGTCATCATATGTAAACAGCAAAGATGGTTGCATTTTACTTTTGTTGTTTCCCGGTGTGATACAGCATCCGCATCGATGCTGATGAAGTTTCCATATGTTCATATTTACGACGTGATGATGTCATCCGTTGCCACTTTTAACTAGGACAAGTGCCTTAAGAGGAGGCATGTTGGGCTGGTAGATGGCATTAATCCTTCAATCTTCAAGCAAGAGGCTTTTCCATTTACTGTCTTACTTTTGCTATTACTCACTTTTCTACATGTGTGTGGTTGTGTGCATGAGCATGAACAAGTGAACATTAAAAATGTTCTTGTGTTCACTCGGGATCACCGGGTTTACTTTAGTCATTCTGCTAAAAGCATAAGCCTTGCAGATGGACTCTTTGCATTGAAATCAGAAAAGCATTCATTTAAGGAACTATACCTGATTGGGTAAAGCTCCTTTACATCTGATTTGACTAGGCAGATATCTCCATGGCTAAAAACTTGGAAACTAAAAGCAATGTACAATAAAATAGAATAGAACTTTATTGGTCATTATTACAGGTACTGTACAATAAAATTAAATAGCCTGCCAGTCGGTACAAATCAAGTGAATGATAAAATAAGAATAAATGCCATAAAATACAACAACTTGTCAACCATTAATCAACCAATAATTATTTTTATGGATAAATAGCGCTGCAAGCAAGAGATAAAACAACATAATCTCACAGCAGAAAATGTGATGACTACATTCTTCCACGACCTTCAGCTTTTTACAACAAAGGCTCAAAACATTTACAGTTAGATTTGTTACCTGTTCCCTACGACCCAATGTTGGTGGCATGAAACATGTCAGCTTATTTTAAATCGTGACATTAATGGGACAGTTAATATGTTTTGTCTTGGACCAATAGGGGAAAACATATGTTGTTTTCTTGACATTGATGTCAACTGTCCTTTCATTTTTATCTTCCCTTCGAATCTTGAGTCTTTGTTTTGTTTTTTGTTTTCTCTTGTGAGGTTTTGGAAGGTTATAATTCATAGTTAGGTTTAGTTACATGGAGGTGCAATCTCTACACTGCAACATACATTCACACACAAACATGCATAAAGTCCAGACAGAGCTGTGTTTTATGCAAATAGATGTATAGAAATAAAATAACATGCTACACACCCAAACAGTCAAGTACAGATTTTATGGCAGCACCTGATCTTGGTTTTAAGTACACATTTTATGCTACATTAACTTATATAGCAGAAAATGAGGAGAAGAAGTGAGGAGACAAAGGGAGACTGAAAGATGAGGAAAGAAAAATTGTCTGCCTCAACACCCTTACTTCCTTTGTCCTTTCTATCCTTCTCTTATCTTTATCCCCCTGTTTCTTCTAGCTTAACATTTTTAAATGCTTGCTAACCGGAATGGGTCACAGATGTGCTCTTGCTGGATGCCCGCATAACAAGAGTAGTGATATGCTTTAATGAGCCTGGGACTCTGGGCAAAAGATGAAATTTCTCATTGGGGCCCATCGCCGGAGAAAACTACAGCTACCTGAAGCCGTCTCATTTCAACCTCTGCTACATTTCAATGTTTTATGTGATTTATTAATTTTAATCATGTCCGTCTGGCTCTCTTTTATTTTTCTTGCTATTGCATTGTGGTTTTCGGTTTAACTAGTCACACAGACACACACACACAAATATCTTACACTTTACTGCTAGGCTTATGCATCATGTGTAGACTTCTTTACTTGAACTCCTTCGTTTTTTCATCTCTTAACATTTAACTTGCCTTTTATTGGGTCCAGTAGACTGATGTCATGCTGAGGACATATTCTCTACACTGTAAGAACTCTAGATCCCTTCACTGTCAGAAAAAAGCCCTGAGGTCTGTATAGCAAAGTGCTTTTGGTTTGCACCACATGTGTTTGTCTACTTGCAGAGGGAAGGCAAAGTCATGAGATCACATGGCTTTATTTCAGTCTTTAGTGAGCCGCTGCCTTTGTGCCATTTACACTCTCTCTTGTTTTAAAGGTTTTAAATGGTATGATGTGACCACCGACTACATTTTGCATACAGTAAATCAGGAATTGCTTTAAAAATAAGCTAAGTTGTGTGGCTAACTGCCATCAATGGGAATGTTTCCATCTTTAATAGTTTCAGATACAGTGGATTCTGGGAAAAAGGTACTTCCAACCTGCATTGTCATAATCACACCATACATATGGAATACTATACATCTTCTGAACCACATGAGCTGAAGAATAAGGATGACTGGCCACCTGCAGTTTGGGTTAAATGGTTGTATCTTGAGATTTAAAATGGTGTTTGAAACAGTAGGAAAGAAATTGATAGTGTGTATGTTTAAAAGGAAACATACACATAACTCTTACAGAAAAACAATGTGCTCCAAATGCGGTCCACAAATACAGTACATGCACATGTAAACCACATGTGCAAACATTTAGTTTTCACATGGGGTTTATATTTTTTTCACATGTGGTTCAAAGTTTTGTCTCTGTTCCTGTTCACTCACCTGTACATATCAGATCCTTCAGTGTGTGCAGGGAGAAAATAAAGATCTCTACTGTAATAAGTTAAGGCCTCTACATATCCCCCGAGAAGTGAGAAATTTGTTCTTGTTCTCGAGGCCGCAAGAGGGAGAAAAAAGTTATTTTTCGGCAGGGTATTTCTTACTCTGCGAGAAGCAGCGCGAAAGATGAGGCGGGGATTGCTGGTGGGGGGCTCGTCTGTGTTTCTATGTGCAATGTGGTTGACCCGCTTATTTTTTATTTTACATGAACATTGGTCGGTAACAGTGCAGTACTGTGCACGGCTGCACTCAGCAGTCTCTGTGTCTTTATTTACCTTGTCTTGGAAACGTTTCTGTATTTTCTTTCCACCTAGATCAGCTGTTAGGTAAAGTAATGTAACGTCCCCCTTCCTGCTTTCACACCTTATCTATGCCCACCTCACATTTCCGACCAATCACGCAACACTTCTCTGAGCCCCTTGAGAAAAAACTTGGCCAGCTTGATGTGGTAAGTGTCCTCATTCACATCAAAATGATCTCATTTTGTTCTCTGATTCCCAGGAGTGAGAACAAAGTTCTCACTTCTCACGGAGTATGTAGAGGCCTTTAGAGGTGGGACGTGCTACTGTATCTGCTGTGCTGTTAGCTGCTGGGGCTTGGACTTTCTAAATTGGAAAGTCATGAACTCATGAAAATGAATTAATAAATTAATCTGCCATCAATTAATTATTTGTCTTATTCAGAAACAAGATTCCGTTTTAAGTATTTTTCTAATTGTCAATTTCAAAAATATATACTGCATGTTATTTTTTCTTTTTTAAATTATATTGTGTATTTTATTTTTCATTACATTACTTACATTTTATTGTTTGTATAATCACAATAATAATAATATAAATTAATAAAAAATAATTTTCTAATGAAGACAAAACTTCCCTAGGAGATATATTACAGGTCTTGTTTTTTGCATACCATGAAAGAGAGTGTATTTTTTATTTGTTTGTTTGTTTGTTTTTTAATATGTTGACATGTATGTATTTCTGTTTGGAATGCAGAGGTGATGTAATACCAAAAAATTAAATTAATGAATAATTTTTTTTTCTCACCCCCCTTTGCCGATACATAAACTCCAATCCCGGTTTCTTTCTTTCTTACTGAATATTGATGTAAAATTAGAAAAGGAAATGAACATCTGGCTTGATGCTGAGATGAGGAACAACAATTTCTCGTGGATATTTGCCCACACATGACCACAGAGGCCACCAACACAGGAACCATCCAGATCAGGGCAGACCAGGGTCTACACCACAGCTGCAGTGCAGGACCTGTAACCACCCAGACTTGTGATCCTTGTGGCAACAAGCCTGCAGATCAAACAGGAAAAGCTTCAGGCATGGAGGATGCCCGTGACACCCTGGAGTTAGAAATGTTGAAAAGTGAAATAAGAGGTCAAATACACCTGAAAACAGTACAAGTCGGTACATTCCTGAATGGTCCACCCCATTCAGAAAAGCTTTTCCACTGAAAGTCAGACTGCCAGGTAAGTTTGGTCCTCAAGAGACATAGTCCTGCAAGTTTTCTATGTTTTCCTGTTTTTAACATGGCTGATTTAAATGAATGAGTCACTGAGCAGAACTTAATAACCTGCTGGATCCATTAAATTTGGATCAGGCGCAGTGGCGTGTCTAGAAATATTTTCACAGGGGGGCAAGGCAGGGGCACATCCTCAGTAAAGGGTGGCACAACTTAGATTCTAGGTTATTATGAACTAAAGTAGTCATCTAGTGTGAAAACTAAACGTAAAACAAAGCTTAGAAAGGTAAATAGCTAATAATTAGTTAAAATGTACTAAAGTTTACTTAGAATGATGCTTTTAGTCAATTCCGCACGATCATATAGTTCAATGATCATTAAACACATCATTTATCATTTGGCCCAGTGTCCTTCATGTCAAGCACAATTAGCTAAATCTGCTCATGGCAGACAATTCATTCTGTTGCAATATGCTGTGCTGGACACATTTCAGACTCAGGGTACTTCTTCAGAACTGTGTCTACATCTGACTGCGATCTGACTTTTTCTAAATTAAACTATTAAAGTCAGCAATTAAGTAACTATTATAATAAATCCTTCTTTAAAATGAAGTACTTATTCTTTTGTCATTAAATCTTATTTAAATGCAACAATAATAGCTTTAAATTGATCTATTAAGTTTGAATATTCTTTTGTTTTATTTTGTTGTTGTATTGTTTAGATTTTAGATTTTTTGATAGGGCAATGACATCTTCCCAATCCTGACATTACAAAGACTCCACTGGTTCTAAATATGTCATGATTGATCATTGAGAAAGTGCTAAATATGGAATTAATGCCTCACTTCCAGTTCTCTACAGAGCTATATGACATGTGGGTGAGATAATTCAAGCAATTGATTTAGGTGTGGTGGAGAAGGGATACATCTGAAAGTGACTGGACTTTGACACCTCTGATTTAAAACATGTTCATCATGTGCTTCATTCGCTTGTAACTGGATGTCTAAGGTTTACTACGTAACAGTGAGTTTACACTGAATATTTGATCATTTATTCTTAGGGTGGCACTTGAGGGACCAATCAAATTTTGGGGGGGGCCCAGGCCCCCCTTCTAGAAACGCCCCTGAGTGTCGGAGGAGGAAACTGCTGAAACCAACCTTGCAGTGACCCACGAGGACTGGAGTTTGAGATCCCCGATTAATACGAAGTGCAAACTATGTCCTTAGTGAACACAAAAATGGGAAACATGACTAATTTGATTATGCACCTGAAATGTTAACATCACAGGGTCTACAGCAGGCATTCAAGCTCATGCCACTCGGTTTTCCAGTTCTTACAGTTCAAGTATGAAACAGAAAAACACAATCTTGTCATTTGTGGCTGCAACCTCATATAAAAAGCATTCAACGCAAAGCAACAAGATTACAACAGCAGTTTCTTATTTCCAAAGAAAGACCCAATGCCCCTCGTAATCATTATTAGTATACTATTGTGATCAAGCTAAATCACTATAGGAAATGGTGCTGTCATAGACACCTTACTGAAATGCATTACTTTTTAAGCTGTTGTGGGCAGCAAGAAAACCCCCACAAATTTCATTCTTCTCAAGATTAATGAAACTTTTTTTTTTTGTTAAATGAAGAAACCCGAACACAAGCAGTAGAACTTAGTGGACAGAAACATCACATGCGGTATCCACCCATTGATTCCTACCAGCCACCAATGATCCAACAGGGCATCAACTGAACCCAGCATACCTAGGCTAAGACATCCCTCAAGGAGACAGGAGGAAATGAAAAGCAACACACATGTCAAAGAAAGCATCTCTAACCCAAGGCGGAATACCTGAAGAAAACATCAGATAAAGTAGGCTGCCCATCATACTGTAGGTTTGGGATAAATTTAAAAGGAACAGCACAGAGAGTACCAAAGAACAACAACAAATATCTTCCAAATCGTCTGGCAAGGTCACATACACTAGAACACCCCAAAGATAAGCCGAACAAAACTGTATTTACAGAGAGGACTGCATGGACTTTGAAAAGGGGAGATAACCGCTTTTTGCACTCACATGACACCGCATGGGAAAGTCAGTTCGTCTGGTGTAGACAGTGTAGTCCATGCTAATCTTTACGATAAGGGACACTCTTTGTTGGATACACTGGACAGTAAAAACTGGTGGTCTGAGAAAGGGGTCAAAGGTGGCAATCTTTCAATACAGACAAGGGCTATTGTTTTAATCATCCATTCCAATGTAGTTCATAAATTTTCACACCTTGTTTCACATGACCTCAAAATCTCATATAATTGCCAAGTCTGTTAACAACTAACATGATGTCGCAATAAGCATGTTGATGGTATGAACACGCCTGGCACTGAACAGTGAAACATGCTTTAATGTGCCACAAACTTGCTATTTATCATGAAAATAGATGAAAAAATTTGACCCTGATTGAAAATATTAAAATGAACACAGTATCTGAAACTGATGCAATACTTGTCAAAAGTTGGACACATCTTCCCATTAAATCCAATGGTACATGAGTCCAAACTTTTGACTGATACTACATGTGTATCAAAATTGAAAACTGGGAATTTATTTCTCAAATAAACAATAGCCATGGCCCAAATGTGGCTCCATATAGTAGTATCTCTTATGACTACAGTTTTGCTAAACGTATTGTAGGATCAATATGAATCCAAACCAAAGTATGCCCTCTGTGTTGAGTGTTGCTGTGTTTGAATATCTAGTTTATTCTTTGTATTAATGATAATAGATGTTAAAACTTTAAATATTGTTCTGCTTAATCTCCTGTTAGTTATCTTATGTTTGACTGGCATCATCAATGGAAAGGAAAAGTATGTAAGAAGAAGAACAAGAAGAAATTATTTAAAAAGTCAAACTTTGAACATCAGAAAAAATTCTTAAAACAGAGATGGAAAAGTACATTTTATTATTTTAATTCAGAACTTTTAAAGGTTACACAAAGTCATTGCTGTTAGCTCTGATAATAGCAATCAGACTATACTGATTAAAAAAGGCACGTCTTGCATTTTCTTTTGAGGATGATTAACCTTTACTGCCTCAGAATAAGGAAATGGTGCATCATTGAAGACAAATATAATTTAGAGGTTTAATTAAAAGTTTTTAATCTAGATCTCATTGAGATTTTGCTTGAGGACAAAATGGCAGCGAGGCACTGACTGGCCCTTGGGAGCTCAGCTTACCATGTTACATCACTGGATGTTGGTCCCATTTCCATTAATTCAGGTAGAGATGGACCTTGATGGAAATCCACTGTCAACAAAGAATAGGTTCGGATGTTTTGTTGGTAAGTGTTTCCTCAATTTGCCCTTTAGTAACAGGCTGAAGTTAACCATGAGGCCAGTTACTTTTGGCTGTATGATTGCATCTCTGTCACTTCTGTTACTTCACATTTTCTTCCTCATTCTTCATCACATTGAAAACTATTAAAAATTCTTACTTTTTTCTGCTATAACTGCAGAATTTCCCTTTTTTTTAATAAAACAGAATATTTATATCGCTTGTATGTGGCAAAATAGTCTAATAAAACAATGACCAACAAAATAAAATAGGCCCAATAAAACCTGGCTAACATGTTAAAAATACAACCGTGTGTTTTTATTTTTATCCTTCCTTTTTGATATACTGACCTGTCGCTTGGATGATGACGTAAGGGTTTGTTACTTCGTCGGTTGTTAGCTATCAATGAAGTTTCCTCAACATTGCCAAACAGTGTTCTGGCACTGACATTGACCAGTCTATCCGAGCCTGGTTCAAGCACTGGCAACTCAAGAATGAACATTCTCGGGCCAGGCACAGGCCTGAGCACGCCACGTGAAAAGGCCCTTAGATACAACCCAAAGAAGGGAGAGGAGCATCTCAGGTGCTTAAGACCCTCTGTCCTTCAGGTTTAAGATGTTTCTCTATGCACTGTGGGGGCAGTGTTGTATAGTTTAGCTTTAATTTTTGGCCAGTGAACAGAACAAAAAACAAGAAGCTGCAATGTTTTTAATGGTCACACCGACCACCGCCATCTATTGCGCTTTTAGGTCTCTGTACGCTATCATGATCTCTTGCATCATCACAATGTTTGCTTTCATACTCAAAAGTGAATTCTGAACTACACCGCCCCTAAGGGCCACAATCCTCCAGGTTTTTAATGTGTTTCTGTTTCAGCTCACTTGAATCAAATGAAATGGATCTGACAGCCTATCAAGTTGATGACTCATTAATCGGAGTCAGGAGTGATGGAAAACCTGCTGGATTGGTGCCCTTTTAGGACCAAATAGCCTTGATGTAAAGTATACGGTGCATGGGAGTGAGCAGTGATATTTGACAATGTTTGATGTGGACGTACCATCACATGTTTAAAGGGGGAATAAAAGGCTTCAGTATTGCACATATCTAGTTTGGGCTCATCATGGATAGCAGATTTCATCAGTTAGAAAAAAAACAAAACCTTATTAAAAGCATTTTGTGGAGCTCACTTCCAGAAAATAACCACAGCCTTCCTCCAAACATAACTCTGGTGACATCATTTGAAGCAGTTCATAACACATTATGAAATAATGGTCTTAAAGTATCCATTTGACCCTTGTGTGTAGAGAGGGCATATTTAGTTTCTCCCTTTTAAAATATAATCCAAAAGATTTATCAAAGTAGCATGCCATGATTTAAACAATTGGTTCCCATTTTTATTATGAGTCATCCTACATGCCTGCCTACCTGTATGTGCCTTAAAAGTTCATCCTCCATCCATCGTGTTCATTAATGATTTACTCACTGCTTTGTTTTTTCATGTATAAAAGCACAAAGATACAAAGTCGTGAATCACCATCTACATCATTGTCATCATTGTTAGTCAGAAAATTTCATTCCAAGGGTGTGAGAACATTCGGTGATGTGCTTGTGGGCGTTTGCATGCGTCTGTGTCTGGTCTATCTATTAGCCGATCCTGCCGATCAATGAAGTCAGCGACCAGTCTGATGGCTAACACTGTGAGTATAGATCCAAGCTCAAGTTCATTTAAGTGTGTGTGAGGGTTAGCATGAAGGGCTTAGATGGACTATGTATTCTTTTGTGATCTGTGTATAAATGATTGTTGGACATTCTGGCCATCTATTTTGGCATGTTTGTGAAACAGGAAGACATACCTGTCTGACTTCTTTTTTTCCCCTTGAGTGTGTGTTTGTTTAGGTGAAACACTGATTACCACTGTGAGCATTCAGCAGTGGCAGCAGCTTGAACTGACAGACAGACACACAAAGAGTGAGCGAGTGTGTCTATTCACCATATGCGGCCCATTAAGCAGCAATCAACCCTCCCTGTCCTGCTTAGTATTCCTGAGGGATGCCCAGAGGCTACAAAAGCGAGGGCTGGATATTGCAAGTTTGGCCAAGTAGTGTCATGGATAAATAAGAGCGGCAAGGCTGTGAAAAATGAGGCAGTGGTGAAAATACTGATATATCAAGAGATGCATCCGCATACATGCATATTTGAACTAATTTAAAGTGATGTTACAGGAAATTATTGTTTCACATTCCCAAAACTGCAGGGCATAAACAGTTGATTATAAAAGTATAGCCACATACTGGTACTTTATGCCCTGATTTTAATGTCTACCTAGTTACAAAGTGATGAAACAGCATTTTTTATTTCCTCAGTGTTCTCTTAGACCCTTTCTGTCAATAAAGTTCAAGTTACTTGTGGTCTGTACCAGCAAGCTGCTTGATCTACTTGTAGCTAAAGAGTGAAGCAACATACCCAGATAGCAAAAAAGTGGTGGCGTTGCATTGTGGGTATGTACCACACATATGAGGTATAGATTTTGTGGAGAATAGTCAGTCTAGATTTGTTTTAACCTTAACAGCTGAACCATCTTATAAAAATGAGAGTTCAGGTGCATCATCTGTGATATTTAAGTCAAGGTTTCTTTCAGTTAAAGGGAACTAAAGTTTTTGTTATTTTCCTCCCAAGTTTTGATTACAATGATGGTAACTTTAAAGGAACAAAAAAAAAACTTTTCATAGAGTACATATCTCTTTTAAACACCTAATTCATGGCACCTGATTCTTAAAAGTAACCCACCCAAAACACCAATTCCTACTAATTCCAACACAAAACCAACAAGTTTGATCCAATTAGCTGTGTATTCTGGAGCAGTCCTTTATAAACATGTTAAGTGCTGGCTCGAATTCCAAGAGGGAGTTTGAATGGTCTCCTTTTACATGTCTCTAGTTACTGGGGTTTTCTCCCACAGTCCAAAAAAAAATCATGCTAAGTTAACTGCTCATTCTGATGGGTCCCCAGGAAAGAGAATGTGTGCACATGGTTAGTTGTGACTATTTGGGGTGAAAATGGTTTTGTCATTGGTTTTAACCCTTTAAAGCCAGACCCAAGAAACAAAGGGAGAAAAGTCTAATCTGTGATATTTCAAAATGATTGTAATGCATTATTGTAGTATTATTGAGGAGTGAAGATTTGGGGATTTTGAGCAAAGCTTTAACCATAAAGTGATACAAAAGGTTTCATAAACTGTATTTATCAAATAAGACAAAATGTAATCACTTGCAAAATAAATATGAGGGGAGATTTCAATGATTACATAGAAAACTTTTGTGAACATGCTTGTTGCAATGTACTGGCAGCAGATGGTGAGTGAGTGTTAGAGATTAGCGGTTGAAAACTGCAGTGGAAATTGTTGAAATACTGGCTGAAATTAAACAGTCTGCAACCTTTTTGATTAAAGTAGAACACATGAGTGCGTTTTCATCAGTCAGTGGATGCCATGCTCCAGTAAATATGTGTATTTAATCACAGAAACTAGTTGGATTGTATCAGACACAGAGAGCAATCGAAGTGGTTTCTATGTTTGATATTCAGAGCAATAATCTATCTGAAAATTGCTGGACTAATTCATTCCTGAACCTCATTACTGTAGGGTCAGTTTCCTGACTTAAAATGCAGGTATTGTACCAAAGAAAGTGTTATAGATTGGAAACTTTAGGGCATCTCAACAGGTATTGCACTGACTCAATTAATTTTATTTCAGATATTTTTGGTTCTCTGAATGTTAACTCTGCAAACTCTTGTGATCTCTTCACTTCTGATAAGAGCTAATGAGATGTATCCAGTAACACCTCATTACCTTCTTGATGATTGGCACACAAATGAATGTAATCCGCAGATATCTAAACTCTCTGCGAATCTGGCAATCTAAAAGGTATTTGAATCCAAAACTGAGGGCTGACTGAAGTCCAGAAATCTATTATTTCTAAAATTGTATCTATAATTAATTGCGTAAGAAATAAAGGTTTGATTCACCTTTCATGGGCTTCAATTAACTTTAGAGGTGTTCCTTTTTCACTCATAAATAATAAAAACCATTGATCATCTTTTAACAATGGAACGCTCCACTGGGAGACCTTAGGACCTGACTTTCAGCCAAATGTTTTTTTTTACATCGATCTACCAACCAAATCAGTGCTGTGTAACCCCTCCATGGCAACAACCCTCCCAAGTTGCCACCAACCTCCCCAGCAGGACAATGTGTCCTACACCAGTTTAAAAACTACACAAGGACAACACAAGGAATACAAAAAAACCCAAAAAAAAAACATTTAAAAGCCTTAAACTCTCCTGATACAAATCCCATGGAGGGTCTAAAGCATCGATTAGAACAAGCCTGGTGCTCACAGCTGTTCTCTTTCCATGCCCTGATGAGGTAAAGCAGCTTTACCACACAAGTAACTGCATGACTAAATAGTATATTTGTTATAGTGCACCTCTTTCAATCATTTCTAAAGTGGGTAATTTCAAGGTAGAAATGCAGAAATAAACCAATGAACATTTTAAGTTATCAGTTGTCTTGTTCATTGATACTTTACCTGTTATAAAGACATTACAGTGGAACGTTAACACTGTTTCTTACACTGATAGGTTCAGATGTCCAATTGACCAGTCACGATCCAAATATAATGTGTCGTCTTTTAATTAGGTTTTTGTTCCTCACTCAAAATATATATATACAGTAAATTAATAATGTTACGTCACAAAATTGTTTTCAATGCAAATGACTTACCGTAAAGGATATTGATGAGGGAAATCGGCATGACCAGGATGCCCACGAGCATGTCGGCTACAGCCAGGGACCTTAGGAAGAAGTTAGTGGCATTTTGGAGCTTTTTCTCCAGAGACACTGCCAGGATCACCAAAATGTTTCCACCAACCGTCAATGCGATGATGACGAGAATGAGCAGTGCCGGCCAGTTTTTCTCTTTGATCACAGTCCTGGTAACAGACTCTTGTGTTGTATAATTGTCCAGACCTAAACTCATTGCGGCTGCACCTACCCCTCCAATGCTGCCACCTATCCCCCATGGCAGGGTTTGGTTGAGATCCAGGGGGATGTTGCTTGGCCAGGCCATTGGACCACCAACATTGAGGGAAGAGATGGTTGTGCTGAATCCTCCCAAAAGAGCCCTCTGTGGGCCGCCCATTTCAAAGGGAGATGTATCTCTTTTGGATATTAAGAGAGAACAGAGAGCCTAAGCTTTAGTTCATCATCTGATGTAAGAAAAAGTTGGGGGACGCATAGAGGGAAACTTCAGTGAGGTGTTGAATTATCAATATTAGCAGGACACCACTGGGTTCAGGGAGAAGGGAGAAAAAGAGGAAAGAAAGACTTGGGAGATTGGGGAATGATAGGGAAGCGGGAGAATTGCTGAGGAGGAACCAGCTCCGACTGTTCTTGATTCTATATAATATTGGATAAGGTTTGCTAGCTGCATACAGCCTCAAATTGCCGTCCAAGTTCCAAAGCATTCATTTGCAGCCAACAAGTCATTGGCAAACTGCTCTCCAGGTATGCACACTGACCCAGTATGTCCCGAGTTGCTTCTTGGTATTCAACCACATCTCCTGGCTGATGGAAGGGAGAGTTTAAGAGCTTCTAATTCAGAACTGAAAATTGGATTACTTGTATCCATGGCTGGTTGCCTTCTCTGTTCCAGCAATCACTATTCATCAGGTTGCCCAGGGGTATGTTTCATCAATGCCTCCATTTGGCCGTACACCTTGCCGCTTTGTTTTCAATGTTCCAAGGTGTTTATCCAAGTGGCTCTTCGTCCATCAGACAAGGCGATCAGTCCAAGCTGTAGAAGACAGCCAAAGAAAAGAAGAAGTTATATTCTTTTATTTGCTCAGTTCAAACCTTTGACATACTCTTGCTTCCCTTTTCTCCATGATGTTGTAAGCTTTATTTGGTGCTTACAACCTGTCTTTCATCCATAATTTCTAACCCCTTCTTCCATTCCTCACTTACATTCTCCTGCACTACTAATGCATCCACCAATCAAACCAACTCAATTACTTTTTGTCGTTTTCCCACCCTTTGCTACCTTTGTTTTTGCAACAATTCTTGCTTTATCAGATAAATTTATGATATTCTCAGCACTCCAAATCAATGATTTGAGAGTATAGCTAACAGCGTTAAGCTATAGTAATTCAACATGAACTGAGGGTGATAAACTGAAACAGCGGCTTTATTATTTACGCCCTCACATTGCAGTATGTGTTCAGAACCTGTCCTTTCTATTTACCCTTACCACTTTGTTGGCCTGGTGATTTAACACCTCATAAATGTTTTCAAGGATAGGTGGAGGAGTAAGAGTCCATGAGTGAATGCGAGTGAGCATGTTTGCACACATATGTCTTTGTCTCTAGCAGTAAGAGTATAAAAACGTGTTGGAACCAATGAAACATGTTTTGCGTGGGCAGGAAAAGTGAATGGCGTATGTGTCTCTGTGTGTATCTTTGAGATAAAAAGCCAGCACATTTCCAGATGGACCCAAGCCTCAAGCAAAAATACGTCAGCAAGCAGTGATTCTATGATACAAGATCAAGAAGAAAGAGACAAAGTAACAGGAAAGTAACAGGAAATCCCAATGTGGATTTTCTTTCACCAGCTGTGCGTTAACATTGGTTTGGTCTGAAATGAACAAGCAGTTATTTGTTTCTATCTTTTATTCGTTTGTCTAAATCATGTTCATAAGTGATCCTGGGCAATTAAAATTAAGACAGATAATTAATGTGCGCATGTGTCGGCAAATCAATGTTCTGCTCTGACATTTGTTTTTTTTTTATTACAAATCATAATTAAAGCATTGAATAATAAAACCCTTTTTCCAACCTTTCAAACCAACCTCTGTGACAGTAAGCAAAATTCTTCTTTGGCTTCCAGTGAGACATCTTCATGGTTAAGTAATTAGTTTGATAAACATTTATGACTAGTATTAAAAACAAATTATTCATACTCAGGATTTTTATGCAGCATTTCAGCTGGTTGGAAGATGAGATATCAGGAAGTCATCTGTGCCTGACGGTTTTCTGCATGTTGTTTTCATAATGTGTATTTTCATTAATGATCATGTGGGGCATTTCTTTCTCTTCCTCTCATTTTGGTCGGTCCTGGTTTTGTTCCATTTTGCTCATTCTGCTTTCCTTCACAGGGACTGGTGGGTGGTGTCAATCAGGATGATTGGGAGCCTCTGGCCAGTTCTCCTGACAGTCATCAAATACCAACTGATTTAGTCTGTTGGTTCCCTTCCTTCCTTTCCTTAGCTACAGTAATGCCACCATGTTCGGCCCAACTTCACCAGGTCAGAAGTCAGTTCACACAGGCGATATTATATAGTATAGTGAACAGAATGTCTGCTGAGGGCAGCCAACGGTTGAAGTTTAACATGTTTATCAATGTTGTGCCAATAATAACTCTCATGCAGTTTGTTGGAGCATATTTTTCTTTTAGCTAGTTTTGATTCTACTTAACAGGAGAACAGTTTATGAAGAGTTTAGATGTGAAAAAAAGAATGGAAGGTTTCTGTTTCAGTGGTTTCAGTGACAGCTCTGTGTGATCAATGTCAGGAATGAGACTGATTAGTTCAACTAGGTTACAACCTCACCGTGAGAGGGAAAAATAAAAAGAAGGGGCTTTGATAATAAATAGTCTACATGGATCCCTCCTTTATTCCAGCTGGACCACAAACTGTTTTTATTCTCTGTATAGATTCCAGTGCAGACATTAAATGACACATACTGATATATGTTTACAGTAAAAATGTGCAGGTGTGATATGAGGTCAGACTAGCAAAGCTTAACATGTAGTTCATTTTCTAAATCAGTATTCTGATAAAAACAAAATTAAGCAAATTCTATAACAAAGAAACTCTGTGAAAATATATTAAATCATTCTACTTGTCAATATACATATATGATTATATTGCCTATATGAAAATATAAAGCAGATCATCTGAGTTATCTAGTTGTCTTCAGTGTTGCAGAAGCTCCAGATTTAGAAATTTGTGAGATATTTCTCTGCACAGCACCATCTTCAGTTCCCCTAAAAGAAATGCTGGTGTCCTTCCTGTATGTTACAGTCACAGTTAGACATTTCAGTTTTGCTTTGCTGATGCTATTTTCAAGTATTTCCAGCAACTCTTCCCGCCATCTAATCTGAAGTTCAGTCATGACCAGGGCCGTAACCAGGATTTTTCAAATACCGAGGTCAAATATTATGATACATCTTATTTAATAAAAAAAACATCCTAATATAGTGACTTTTCATACATTTTTCGAAATGTGAATGAACAGAGTTAAAATCACAAGCCCAACAAGCAGATGACCATGTAGTTGAACACGTTTATTTTAACAATTCCAAAAACTGAGTGATCACAAAAGTATATTTGTGTGTTTGTGTGTGTGCGAGTGAGTGAGGGAGTGTGAATATATAACCCCGTGTTCACACCGGACAGCGTAAAAAATTGTACGCTCGTACAAACACAATGTTAAGTCAATGTACAGCCGCGGAAAAATGCGAGTTTGCTTGGGGCGGCGCGCTTCGAGCGGATTTGCGGCGCGGAGCGCCCCAATCGAGCGTTTTTTCCGCGCGAATGAAGCGCATTTTCCGCTGGAATGAAGCGCATTTTCCGCGCGAATAGCGCGTTTTCCGCTCTCCGCTCGAGTTGAAAAATTTGAACTCGAGCGGTTTTTCCGCGCGGAGAATCCATTGAAACTGATAGCAGGAGCTGCAGCTGGCTGAAAACAAGTAATGACAGCTTACTGACATCAGCTCTGATAAACAAAAACTGGCTGTGTTTTAATTAATGAAGAACACAACAAGAACAGGAAGCTTCTATGTTGTGTTTGACCGGCTTGTCAGATTATTTATGCTCATAGTATTTATTTATTATT
>JAVQJG010049407.1:0-10933 GCA_036024015.1 Craterocephalus amniculus | reverse complement strand
CACATATAAGTGTCACCATTTATTGTAACAGGACACTTGGTTAGAAAACCAAAGATTTACAAATCACCTCTCCAAAAGACAATATATGTCTTTCTTGACAATTTATCATGCAATGGCCCAGTTTACAGGCAGGTTTTTCCTTGATGCACATGTAAAGTCAGTTAATCTGGGCAAATACTGCATAATGAAGAGATATTATGCAAAGAAATCTTGTTTTACATTATCTCAAATTGATATCAATCAGGAAACATTGAACTGGGATCATACTACAATCTTAAAACTTTTCTGAGATTTAAAACTGGAAAATTGTATTTATCTTTCATGTAAATGTTTTTTTTTTTCAGAAAGTCAAAAACCTTTTGAGATGCTTGTTAAGGAACATTCAACCACAATGTCTATTACATACCTGGTCAACCCATGTGCTACACTTATCGATTGAATTTAAGCTCCCCTTTCCTCTAGCGTTTTGGTGTGTGCTGCTCATGCTTTATTTACAGTTATATAACCTTTAGAGATTATCTTTCTGGAAGACAACATTATTACCAGTATTGACAAACCTTTCATTAAGAGGCTCAGTAATCCTCACACACATCCTTGCTTCAACTGATGGCAACAATCAATGAGTGCCTTTTATACTGCTGCAGCCTGACTCAATGCTGTTTTTCACGTTCATGAAGTGTTTCACAGCTGACCTTCCAGCTCAGCTGGGAGAATTTTATTCATCGTAATTTAAGGCAGCAGATGTTAATGTATGCTTAAAGGCAAATGGATCAAATGTAAAATAAAAGGAAAAATACACAAAAAGTTATTTATGGCGCCCCTCTCCCACCAATAGTGGCATTGTCTGATGGTAGTAATTGATGCAAAATAGTCCCTGAGCCTTTCTTTCTATGGAAAACCTTGGTGGCAGGAGTTTGTTGCAGAGGGAACTCCTTTCCATACTGCAGTGAAGGTGTTCACAGGATGGCTGTTGTTTTTCAGGATGGCATGACCTGTATAGGTAAATCACTGTATGCATAACACATGAAAAAGGGAAAGTTTGTCGGCATTATTTAAACACATAAGGTTAAAAAAAGAAAATGTGAATAATACTCAAATAACCTTTTTGTGAAAGTTGAACCCAGATATTAATAACTTAGCAACATCTATTTGAAGGGAAATGTATTAATGGAACCTCTGTTTTATTGACAAGGCAGTCCCTCTCATGACCAGCCACCACTAGGGGTGTCTTAAGTAAAGGATTAACTTGGTATAAAACAGAAACAATTCAGAGCTTTTAAACTGAAACATTGAGTGTCTATCCTAATCCCAGAGAATTATTTTTTCAGTATCAAATAACTGTAAAATGAAAAGATCGACAGCATATTGTGCAAGGTAGAAGTGTGCATGGTGATAACTGTCTACATTCCTTTTGACCAGAAAAATATATACTGAAAAATATCATTTTCATTTTACCGTTTTTTGCCTTACCACAAAACATGCTACTGTGCATGTTTTGCTTTCTGTTGTGTCCTATTTCTAAAGGAAATACTGTTTCATGTCAGTAATGTATTGAAAAAAGTACAACTTGTTAGGACCAAAATCTCTGAAATAGAGCTAAAATAAAAATATGCATCCAAATTTAAGCCTCTTTGCCTTGTCACTCTGAATTTTCTACTAAGAACTAATCACATAAAAACTTTAGATACATAAGCCTGTGCAAACATATTTCTTTACAGTAAATTGCTTTGATGTTCTTGATAAAGTTTTTCTTTTTGATGCCTTGAAAATTTTTCATAACATCATCCTAAATGCTTTTTGGAAAAAGATCAAAGATTTTGATGCTGTTATAGGAGCAAGCGCAGCTGCTTTTCTCTTATATCTTGCATAAACATCTCTCCCCTTGCCAAGAAAGATATCTGCAGAATCCGAACAAAGCAGCACCTGAAAAACAAATGTGTTCCAGGCCTCGTTTAACCCAGGTAAAAAGGCTCATCAACTGATGCCTTAGGGCTGTTTATACCATGTCTATGTTTGGCAGCAAAACGTTGCCGCAGTTTTCTGATAGTTTGATATGTTGTTGTTGTTGTTGTCTGGGTATGCTGGCTTGCCCTTTTCGTGAACTCTTCGTCATGTCAACTAGAGAAGACTCTTTGCTGAGGGAATCTTTTGATATAGTTTTCCTACCGACTGTCAGCACAGTCAGGAGTTGAACCCCTGTTGTAACAGATATAAATGTAATACCTTTACAAAGAAATGTAGAGTAAAAAACTAAATCACTGTCCATACTAAAAATAATATGCCTATAAGGCCAATGAGGTGCCCATTCCTGGTGCATTATATATTGATACCAACTTCCAGATCTAGTTTAGTGTATAGTCTTCCTTGCATAACAAGGAAAATAGGATTTTGGAAAAAATGAAATACACCTCACAATTATGATCGTGTTGGCATCCTTTTTGTTCTCCTTTTCATTAACTTCCTGTCATGCGGTAGTACAACTTTTAACATTAAGGCTGTTTCATTTGCAATCCCAGAGGAATTACTCATTTCCTATCATCGTAAGCCTCACTGCAGACATAAAACCCTCGCTCACACTCTATTAATGTCATGTAGGACACAGGTAATTTAATTCGTAAACCAAGATTACATCTGAGTTGTAATGGCCTAATGATGAAGCATGATGTTAGAGTTTCGGTTAATAAGATTGCTTAATAGATGACAGAGACCAGGCTATTATCCTCAACTAAAGAGCAAAAGTACACCGAGCAACACAGTTTGCCGAGAATTCTTCACTCTTCTGCCGCCAAGGTTAAGGATGTGGTGTTTACTTTAAAAACATCTGACAGGAAATTCAAAAGTAAAATTTTGCAACCCTTTTGGGCTTGGATTTAGGGCAGTTTGCCAGGTGGGTGTTTGGTGCCTGCATTCGCCCAGACTGCTAAACAAATTTCACCGCACAAGATCTACATGGCATGTTCGTTTGGCACAAATGTGTAAGCAAGCAGCCGAATTGATATGACAGATTTAAATGTTGCGCAAATAATTTCTCTTTTTTCATCCACCAGTGGCATCCCTAGGCCAAAACATTCGGGGCTTAAGCCCCGGATGTTTTTTAATGAGCCCCGAATATTATTATCATTATTATTATTTACTTTTTTTTTTTTTTGTTGAAGACATATTCAAATTATGGTTCTCATGTTGATGCTTTGATAAAACTTTTTTTGGAAGTGTTTGAGTAAAAATATTATTATTATTATTATTATTATTATTATTATTATTATTATTATTTATTCATTTATTTGATTTTTGCAAGGTGCACCTTTGGCTTTGGCACACAAGTGGTTAACACATCCAGGTCACATGTAACGTCATTCACCCTGAGCAGCGGCGTCAGGCAGTAGGCGCACTTGAAGGCAGGCAGATGTTACAGATAAATATATCACTGTTTTCACCCAAAAAAAAAAATATGTATAATTTCGGGGAAAAAATGTTGCATCTGGAATTACTTGAGCGTTGATTAACGTTAGCGAGCTAGCATCTAGTTGATCTCACAGTAGCCTACATGGTGAAAAATGTATCAAAATTCTAGAGACGCTTCTGTCATCCACTTTCTAATTACATTGAAAAAAGCATTAATTTAATAATAATTTAAAGCATAAATAGTATACAGAAATAACAATTGAAAAAAAAATATATAGAAGGCCCTTTAGCAGTTAAAATGTGGTTCACACTGCAACGCATATGCTTCTACCCAGTTTTTCACTCTTCAAAAACTGCTTTAGGCAGTATAGATTTAACATCTTTTTGTATGTACAATTCAACATATACTGTGCATAAACATTTACAATTTAGAGAAAAAGTTACTATCACAAATCCTAACTCAGGGTTTTCTGTGCAAACAGAACCAGTCCAGTCCACTTTTTTGTTGGGTTTGGCAAAGCCAGTTATCAAGAACCAGATTTATCCTGTAATAGCAGTTTCTTATTAAAGGAATACTACACCCTCATAATGATGAGCCTTCATTTTCTACTCACCCTCATGCTGATTAACACTCTGGAACACTTTCATGATATTTATCATGTAGCCGGAGATATGGTGAGGTTTTCGTTTTGTGTCAGTCTGGCTACAATGATGTTAAACAGCTTTCGAGAAAAAAAGTCCATAAAAGTCCTCAAAAACAAAAACATCAGCGTGAGGGTGAGTAGAAAATGAACGCACATCATTCTGAGGGTGAGGTATTCATTTAATGTAGACGACCTAAAGGGTGGCAGAGATTGTAACAAAGTTTAACTAGGGGGCATGAAAATGTCAATTTACTGAGATTCAGAATTACATAATTTTGCGGATAAAATCCAAAATACATGTTGACACTATGTTTGCCAAACCTTGTTGTTCCCCCTGTTCTATCCTTTTCTCTGGCTTTTTTTGCTTTTAATCCCCCATTCCTCATTGCAGACAGGAAGATTTGTTTTAGCCTGAGAAACCAGAGCTCAGATAAGTGTAGATTTCCACCCTGGAGGTGTTTGCAGAGAGGTGCTGAAACACAGACTGATAGCACCAATTCTCTCTTCCGTTTTCTCTTTCCAGTACTTTCTATGTTTTGGCTGGATGCTTCCTTTTTAACCATCCAACATATGAATAATAATTACATATTGTCCTAATTCATTGTTTCTTTCTGCCTCTATTCTTTAGAATTCATGCTACTTAAACTGCTATTATTCTGATATGGGTCATTTCATGACAACAATAGGTGCTGCATTGTCAGGTCTCTGGTTTTGCAGTGACATCCTTGGTTGTTTCACTATCTGTGTGAACCATGGAAGAGTTTCACTCTACAATCATCAGTTCACAAGTTTTGAAAGATACTTTTTGAAATTCTCCAAAAGGAAAAACAACTAAAACATAACAACAATTATTACAGTAGGAAGAGAATGCTGATAATGACAGAATAACAAGAACAAAGTGGAGAAGTTTTGGCATTACACAGCACCACGATTTGCAAAGACCAGCCTTATAGCATACAACACACAAACATTTCATATTAAAGGGGCCCAATGTAAGTGTAAATTTAAAAAAATACAGCTTTTCTACATGCTCCAACAATGCTGTGATGTAGTGAATGAGCCCTCAAATAATTACTGTGACTGCCTACATGCCTGTACAGTATAGCCTCTACAATAGAGAGCAGTTCCGTCCGAACTGCCAGATTTCCTGCAGAGTTTTGCATTCCTGGTGTAATGCGTGTGTCCATCCATTAGGTAGCTTTCTGTTGTTTCTCTGGTTTGTGGAGACCAGGAAAAGGCCAGCATCGAGCACTGGCCTAATGCTGTCACAGACCCCAAACAAACAGAAGAAAGAGCAGTTTTATTGAGTGCGACAAAAAGATGTAAAGTAGAGTCTAACCTATGCAGAGAGCGAAAAAAAAGAGTAAACACTGGAGTGTCTTTGAAGAAATGGAGGATGCTTAGAGCTGCTCTGGATATGAGAAAAGACCTGCAGTTGGCTTCCTTTTAACTTGAAAGGTAGGTAACTTCTATAAATGAGAAAGTATGCAATGCAAAGTAGATGCTATACAGTAGTTATTGTTGCTGAATAGCATATTCAGCACATTTTCTCGGCAAATAATTTGCTACTTCTTTGAAGAGCATTCATTTAGCCAAGGCTTCAGAGCATAAATTTTGCTACTTTTAGGGGATGTTGTGAGAAATAAATGTGTGAAAAACATAGCCAATTTGGTGTGGCAAATTAGCTGTTAAAATGCATGTCTTTCTCCCTCACATGCCAGTTCTAAGTGGGAAAAGTGTTGCTGTAGTAACAGGAGTGCTGTCAATGCAAGAAAGCTACTGTGAAGGCAAAAATAATAGAATCTAAAAAAAGGTAAATGTTTGCCTTTATTGACTGCAGAATAAAATGGTTGAGATTACGTCGGAGTGTGATGACTATATGAAATTGTAGCTACAGGGCCTGTAAAAAATACAATGGAAGATTGTAGCTTTCCTGGTAATGTTGTTATCAGTTATTTATTACTATAATTATTTATTACTATAATTACATTTATAGGACTTAACGTTTTTTTTTCACTCAAACATTATTTTGTCTACCTTTTGTCTTGTGTCATGCACAAGCTTACCACAGGGGCTCCAGTTCCACTAACACCCATAAATCGAAGTTGCCAGTATAAAAACTAAGCAACTACTTAGAGTCCCTTTAAATTATTGAACACATTGATGCCGGGGTTATGAGGGACACCATGAACTTATCCAGTCAATCAAGCACATCTGTTTACCAGAGATCAGATGTGAGGCCATCTATTTGGATGGATCCCAAGCACAGAAGGATATCTGAAAATGCCTGATTCAATAAGAAAATAAAGAAAATCAAGGTACTGCAATGCCCTAATAAAGTCCAGATTCAACCTCAATGACATGGAATCATTGGATTATTGACTTGAAATTTGTTTAATGGAAAGGGTCTATTCAGTTTTTTTTGTTTGTTCATTTGTTTTAAAATTTTACTAATGTATTTAATGTCATTTCAGTCTCAGGTGAAGAACTTTCTTCATATTGAAGCAATGTAAAACTATTCTTCCAAATTGGATGTGAATCTCCTAAAATTAAAGAGGCCTGAACTGCAAACACACATACATTATGAAAATGAAACTCCAATGTTATAGTAAACGCACTAAATTAATCTAATAGTAAAATATTTCTGACCCGTGGGTACTTTTAATAAGGCTCTCCTCAAGTTTGGCCGGTCTACTTTTTACTATTTTTCTCATTTTGTTTAGTCTTTAGCAGCTCATCATAACTTTATAAACATAGTAACTGTTAATGTCTTTTCAGTGTTGTGTGTGTCTGGACTGGTTTTAATCAATATCTTCCTATTGCCACATCATTTTAGAGTGCATGAGTAGCTGAGGCTCTAGCTTAAACTGTGTTTTTTTTTTTGTTTTTACTAATGGCTAAAAAACATCAACAATGATTAGCTTCATGGTTGGCAAGTTGGTTTTTTAACTTATTTTCTTATATTTGGAGGTCTTCATCACCACTACATGCTCCGTATTCCAGTCTTTCAAGTAATGAAATAGACTTCTTTCATGTTCACGTAAGCATTATGAGACTCTATCAGTCAATCACGTAAAAGTACACGTTATATATAGACAGATGGCAGCCAGGTATGGGGGACTGAAACTGCCAAAATGAAAAATAAAAACAGAAAAACAAGTTGCAATGAAAAAAATAGATAAATCATACAAAAAACTATGAATTAGTTGTTGTTTCCCATAGGAAACCTACAAAAATAAAGTCTTATTTCTGTTGTCATTTTTAATGGTTTAACAGCTTCTAAATGCATCCCTTTCCCATCACACCTGCATTTATTGGATAAATGTGCTCATGTCATGCAGCTCTGTCGAGGCCTGCTAACCAGCTATGCATCTGATTCAGTTCATCAAGATTTGATTGTTTACTCCCAGATTTTTCCAAAACGTTTGTGCTTTTTTCCCCACAAATGTGGGAATGAAACTTATATGTACAAAACAGATTTATCAAACCTGTCCAGGAAATTCTATAGGTGCATAACGTGCAAATACAACTGACAGTATGTCTATATTAAAAGAAACAATATGTTCACAACTGTGACACATTTGTTCTTTATCAGATTAATTAAGTGCTAATTATTATTTTCCATGTTCAGTTTAACGCAATGAAGCATAGATTTAATAAAAGTGGCTCCATGACACCTTGAATTTGGCTCATGTGGATAGACTTTACTCTTCCAATTTCTGTACAATTGAACTATTGAGATGGATAGAGAGATCTATAATTATTGAATAACTATTGAACATAGTTTGCCAACAACAAAGTTGTGGCTAGTAAGTTTTGAAAACCACTAGCCACATTGGCTGGTGAGCAAAAAAGTTAAAGTCAAGCCCTGATCCCAAAATATCGCAAAAAAAATGATAATGGCGATACCTAAACTTTTTAAATTTTTGCACTATCAAGAGGAGCTTTTTCAGAAATGTCCATATATGTTTATCACAAAAATGTAATGGAAACACTTTTTTCACATTCACACATTCCTGGACGCGACGTAGGTGGTCGTGCGACCAATTCATTGGAAACACCTGCAAAATTGCAATTGAACTTTGTCGAAATGTTATAAATAACTTTTTTATTTTGTTAAAAACTTTAATGGAACCTAAACTAGTGACTGTGATTTTCAAGAGACTGACATATTGAAGATCCATTCCAATGTTCTGTTGAAAGTTAGCCACGTCTGCAGGGTTTCTACCTGCTCAAAACCTCCATCATCTCACTTCTGAGGTCACAAGCACCAGGCATAGACTGGCTGAGCTGCAAAGTCCTTCTTGAACTCAAAACCTGTGACCAGCTTAGTGTTGTTTGGCACTAGGCAAAATTCTTCCCTAATACACACCTTAAGAGAGAACCTCCACCTCAAACCCTCAGAAATGGATATAAACATGTAAAAAGCTGCTGAGAAAAGTAGAAAAAATCATGCGTATGCTGAACTGCTTTCTAGGAAAATGCTTGTTACCTGAAATTTTGCAGATATGAGTCACCTCTGGGTTTTAGTTTCTATTTCTACTCCGTAGCATGTTGATTATAGACATTTTTTATTGATTATCTCATTGTGGGTCTCATGTTAATCATACAATGGATTATTGCCAGTTTGTGTCCCTTTTTTCATTCATCTATCATATCACAGTGACATTAAGCGGGTATTTCACATTAGATAAAAACGGTTAATATTTTAATTTCTTAGTTCACATTTGTCTTTATGGAGTGCTAAGACAGCTTCCTTGAGGACAGTAATGAGCTTTTGTCTTGCTCAGGAGCATTTCTGCCATAAACAATAAAGTCAATGAGGTCAAGACAGAACACGTGGAAGGCCTGTGAGAATTTCAGCCATCAGTTTGTAGAAAGCTTGTCGGGCAGAAACAAATCCATACTGAAACCCACAGAATCTAAAAAAGACCTCTGGTATTTTCATGGGGAAGCAACTAGCAGCAGCAATGCATTACCCTGGTCAATCATGATGAACATCTTTGCACCCTGTAGGTTTGTAACTAATTCTTTCACGCAGCGATTGGTACCAGTCAGTGATGACAGCTTTGCTTTGTTCCCTCAGGTCTGCACACATTTTACATCCTGTCATAACAATGGGCAAACCTAGGATGATGCAACAGTCCTTTCAATGACACCAGCCTTCGGTTAGCAGTCTAGTTTACTAGTGAGATAAAAGTCTTAAAGTTTTCACTCACCTAACAGCTAACAGCTAAGTTAGAAACCAACAACAAAGCCAGAAATCTGGGTAGTCACTTACTAATGGTGCGTTCAGACCAAAAGCAGCAAGAGCGTTGGGAGCGTCAGGTTTACATGTAAAGTCTATACAAAAGCGCGTCAAGGCGCGGCAAGCAGTTGAGCACCGCGTTTTGAGCGTCGGGAGCAGCGCGTTTTGAGCGTCGGCTGCTCGAGTTGGAAAATCTGAACTTTCGCTACTTGACACGGAGCGTCAACCAATCAGCGCAGCCTAGCTTTAGCTTTAGCAGATATGCTACGAAGTAACGTCGGGAAGCTGTTCTCATTACTTAACAAAAGACAGAAATGCAGGACAGACTATTCATGCCCGTCTGTGCCCAGCCTGTCATTTATGACCACGAGAGGAACAAAAAGGACCGTGTGGAGCAAATAAATCAAGCCGAGCATTACATCCGCCATTGTAGAGAGAGAGAAAAAAAGGAAAACATCCGGGTCCTGCTGACGAGCATCGAGAGCGTTTGGAGCGTCGAGACTGTTTTGATCTAAAATGTCAAGCGTCTGATTTACGAGCATCCAGCGTCCAACTTTGAGCAGCGAGAGCGTCTCGATGCTTTTGGTCTGAACGCACCATTAGGGTTTGCACCTCCTGCACTTCCTGTTGGAGCTGAACCTAAAGAGTGGGGTAATGCTGTTTCCAGTGGCTGAGACTGAACATGCTGGGGTTTCTAGCCCCCCCCCCCGCAGATGTATGCAGCCTTTCGTAGCACCACCTCGTTGGGTTTGTGAACGGTGGTCGCACCTGTTTTATCCATATTCCAGATGATTGAGGCTAAAACGATGTCGCTGCACCACTTTTGCCAGGCTGCTGAGGAATTGATGCACACTGTGCTTTGCTGCATGACTGCTGGCTTCAGGCGTCCTGATGGAAGGTGATGCATTCCTTTGCAGGGAGCCGGCGATCCAGTCCGCCCTGCCGTTTCTTTCTCTGCCCGGTTTATCTGTACGCCGGTTTTCTAACTCCAGCAGGAGAGAGGCCAAATCAGACATCTGAGGCAGCCATGAGGTTCTCCAGCAGCTGATTTTCCTCTTCTTCATTAAAAACTAGAGGATTCCTGACATACCCTACGACTGGTGATGGGCGAGCTTCCTCTGCCGTCTCCTCTGATGGATCACCTTTACTGCAGTGTCTTGCTAGTGAAACTTTTGCAGTGCTTCAGATAGTTTTATTAAATAGCTTCATTCTCTGACTGCCTGAAGCATGACATCAGAGGTGTCTGACCAAAACTTGTATTCCTGACAAAATTCCTGCCCATTTTCTACCTACAGAAAAGAAGGAAGCAACACATATCACTCCATGCATGGATTTGCATAAAATGCGGAACATGACAACCAATGGTCCCCCGTTTTACGAACCCGAACACTGAATGGCTGATAAAACATCTGAAGCAGCTGTCGTGCTAGCAGTTAAGCCAGCAAGCACATGTTATAAATTAGAAAAGAAAAACTCATTTCAAACATTTATAAACAAGTGTTTATTCCAACAGCGCCCTCTAGTGGTGAAGATGCTGCCATTATTTTAACCATTCCCAGCTGTCATCCACATCCAGGATGAGTCAGTCTGATTACGAGGGTTAAACACGCATGTTTATCATCATGGCAACCATGGTTAC
>JAVQJG010049397.1:0-15129 GCA_036024015.1 Craterocephalus amniculus | reverse complement strand
AACTATATATATTAAAAAAAAGCTACACCACTACAGTTACTCATCATTACCTGTCCCTGCGGGTTATCTAACACTTTGTTTATTTTTTCAGCAGTTCTTTTTGAGTTGATACTTCCTGGTTAAGTCAATGCAACCTTTATACGAGAACCTAATACCCAAATAAACAGATCATTACTGTGATTAACGACACAGGCTTAGACGGTGATCAAGCTTAACACCTGTGATGCACAGGGTTAAAAAGAAATGTCTGCTTTTTAAAAGCTTTCTCATTTCTGCCTCTCTCGCACACAATACCTTGAAATGTTACACTTCATCTGTTAGTTGTTTTAAAAGTTCATTTTTTTAAGCTCCTTATTAATTCAGGCGGTGATAAACAGTGTCTGAGAAATAATGAAATAAATGAAACGTCCTTGCAGTATAGTGCAATCTTGTTTTGTTTTAGCTGTTGATACAAATGATGATGCTGTTTTCAAAGCATAAAGCGGAGCTGTCAGCCTATTTTTGCATCTTTGAGTGATTTGTGGAGCTCAAATGCATAACACAAGTCATCACCTCCTGAGGATAAACTTCACTTTGTGTTGTTTATGCATTCAGCAACACATTTCAGACAAAACAGAAGAGAAATTCACAACTGCATTTAAATTACAAATCCTTTTCTTTTTTATAACATCTGTAATTTTTTACCCTCCAAAAAACCTTTCCACCTTTTTTTGGCATCTTTGTCCAGCAGACTGTAACATGCAGCCATCCAGCTAATGAACCAGGAAGCCGGCTATCCTGCCTACCAGCTTGCCAGCTCTCTCCTCTTCGGCCGACAGACACATGGGTACGGGAAACAAGCTGGCTTCTAGGAGCTAATGGTTCATGCCCTCCTCCCAGGAATGAAAAAGGACTGGAATGTTGTTTACCTCAGAAGCAGCAGGACGCAGCATGGAAAAAAAAAGATCAAAATACAGAATCCCCAGGCTGAGATTCAAGTAATTTTCTTGATCGCTGAAGTAAAACAATTTCACTGATATCTTTGTATCAGATGTAATCTGTTTGGCTTTGCTCATGTATGTGTTCTTTTACGGGTAAAACTAAAGCAAAACATCTGACTCTGGGCACAGTGTGTCACCATCAACCAAGCGAGTGCCATGTGAGTGAAAAGGCCAGTTTTACTAAATTAACACAAAACATAATTACTGTTTTCACTGAGAGGCCTCTTGTGTTCACACAATGCCAAAATGTCATTGGTGGCTCCAGTAACACTGACTTTTTGAGTTAAATGGGGCAGAGTTGCTTTTAATCGTAAAAGTGACATATTTCAGATTTCTCTGAGAACAGGAGAGAGCCAGGTGGAGTCATAACACCATGAGAGACGTTTGACAAAAATCCCAGACTTTTCCTTTGTTTCAAAGAATACAGACTTCATCTATTGATGTGTTGAATATCTGTCAGCGAAGTCAGGCAATGTGACCTCACAAACACAAAAAAAGCTGCCATCACAGTGCCACACGAGCCATTGTATTTGAGCTTTTTGTCCAACGTGTAATTGCAGGAGTCTTGAGTGACTCTGCGCACCAACTGAGGCATTTTCAGAAAAGACTGTTGATGACTGTGTTGATGTATTTAATGCCTTTCAGTGTCTGTCATGTAGAGTGAACTACTGTATTCACAGATGGGGCCCGATGCACCACTCAGAGCCCAGATTAAGCCTGAATGGAGCCACAGTAGAGATCAAGTAGGTGGTCCGTTTGTGTGCTTTCAGAGGCTTTTCACAATGTGCATGGAGGCTTTAGATTTGTAATAAATTATGTCACAAAGGCCAGAGGTCATTTGTAGGTCGACTGGGGCAGGATCAAGGTCATAAGAGTTCAAGTTTATGAGTTACTTTGATGAAAGTCGAGGTTTTAAAATGCAACGTTATTAAGAAAAACTGTAATTTTATTTACAGTGTAAGACCAAATGTGTGCTACAGACACAAGCTCACACATCAAATGCATCTACTAGGTATCAAATTTCAGCATTTTAAAAAATATATATATTTATAGGATAAACCCCTTGAGATGCACGTCTCGTTTTCAAGGGGGTCCTCAATGTCTTCCAAAAAGAAAGAACAGATGACCAAAACAGATACAGTACATGCAAAGCAAATATAATAGAGAATATATTTAGATATATACACAAACATGCGGATGGAGGATGGCAAATTGTTCCAATCAGAAGGTGCTTTACATTTAAATGCAAATTGCCCAACTTCCTTAAAAACATTTGTGTTGTATGTCGAAACCTATAAGAAGAGCTGAATGGGATTAAATATTTTTTTTAAGTATTTTGGATAACTAAGATTGATACATTAAAGAATAAATAATAGCCAGTGAAATTGTCTGCTGGATAATGGAGTGAACCAGGACATTTGTTGATGCAGAAGACCTGTTCTGAAAGGAAAGCGAGGAACAGTTATGTAAGAATCACAATTAAAAGATAAATATGTGTAATTTTCACTCTAATCATTTTGTGGGCAGTATGTGTAGACAAATTCAGATCTCTTCCACTGGTTAAGTCAACTTCTGTCTCTGAATTACCCCACTTGAGGATCCAAATGTTCTGATGCATGTTGGCTCATCATGATGAAAGCTGGTTCTTGGAAAATCTCCAGTGTTGAGCTACACATACAGAACTAAAAAGTTCTAACTGACATCAATATATCAAGCAGTAACTAAAATCCCTATGATTATAACAGGATAATCAGATATTTTAACTTATGAAACCTTGCATTAAGACTCCTATAGTATATATGTTAAAGATTGTATTTTCAGTCCGAATTTGTCATTGCATTGTGTCACACTGGAAAATATGTCACAAAAGTTTCCCATAATGGAACTAAAAGTTCCTTAAACAGACAAAAGCAGTTACATGTCCCACCAGGAAGATATTTCTTTCATGTGCGTGGGCTCTTTTGAAGTTATTTCAGTGCTCACAAAGTGTAGAAACGGGCTGAGAGTGAGCAAACATTGCAACATTTACTGGAAAAGAAATCCCCCCAGAATCTTTTGTCAGAGCTATGAAGGGCAGTGGTTAGAGGACTGGTACTCTGGTTGGCTCAACCAGGCATGCCGAGCATTTTGCAGTGACCTTCAAAACACCTCGGACCTACATAAGACTATCCAGGAACTGAGGACGCTGCACCACTCCTTCTGCTGATATCTGTGAATTTATGACCTTTCACAAAGCCTTTCCAATAGGTCTGTTTTGGCCTCGGGTCATGAATCCTTTTAGTTTTCAGTGTAGGAACAGAGCATGGCCAGATCATTTATTAAGTGGACTTTCTCCTTCCCCTTCAGGAATCTGTCTGGTGAGAGGTCAGACATCAAGGTCTTCATCAGGCTCTGTCTGGGTGCCTCTGCAGCACAACTTGATAACAAGCTCTTTTTTTGTCAAGTGTATGACACCCTGCTGGCTCTTTATTGTTTCACTTCAAGACTCCACATGCAGCTCTTTCTCTTCAAAGGGTGCATTTTATCAGCAGTACTCTGCTACTGCTTTTCACCACAAACTATTAATTATCTGGTTTGTTGGCTTCTGAGCTTCACACAGTCACTGACGACTGTCAGTCTTTCCTCAAAGACCCAGCTCATTAGTTGAAAGGGAGGTAACATTCAAACAACCAGGTGGGAAAGACTACAAATGATTCTTAATGAGCAATATTTTATGCTCAGAGTGTTGACCTTATTATCTTTTTCAAAATAAAAAAAATAAGGAAAGAAAAAAAACCCTACTGCCTATGCAATCTGATTTTTGCAAATGGGATGCAAAATATATTTCTAAATACACTGAAAAGGGATTCAGTATTCTAAAGCTGTGTCTTGGTGTGGGATGAAGACATATTTCAAAATGTCTTTTGTGTTACTTGTAGCATGACAGACAGTGATGATGCTAACTCCACAGGACAGTGTGGAGAACAGCAATCTGTGGACAGGTGCTGAGATAAATTGTCTGCTGTTGCTTTGCTGCAGGTGGAAGGAACCTACTGCATTACTGACAACCTGCACTACTTGGTTGTTTCTGACATATAAATTGCTGCCACAGCAACCTGTGCTGACAGATATCGGGACAGAGATTTGATTGTCTGCAAAACCACTGCAGAAAGTCTGTCCTGCACATCAGATTCAACAAATGTGATTTGCCAGCAGTCTTGGCGTTCGCTATAAAACAATGCAAACATTAAACCAAAAAAAACAAAAGAAAAGAAGGGACTGAGGTCAGTAGGTGAAAATTAATCACAGAAATTATTTAAGACAACCAAGCTTTTACTGGAGTAATTAAACTTATATGTGTGACAGAGACTAGCAATCCCTCACAGCATGCAGTGAAAAAGGTTATCATGTATTTCTGTTTGCTCTGTTTGCTTCTGTTTCCTCTGAAATACAAACCCAAAGTTATCCCACATTTTAATCAATGAATTAATTATTCATGGAGGCTTTGTGTGTGGAGTCTTTGTCAGGTGACACTGATAAATAAATGATAACTCTTTGCCACAAGACACTAATGTGTGGCCAGGAGATAATTAACTATCTCGCGCATCCATTAATCACTCGTGGCCATGACTTAATTATCTCGTTGTGCATCACAGAATCTTTTTTTTAATGTAAATGTCACCAGACAAGCTTCATATTTGTCTACTTCTGAATGTTAAAAAAAAAAGATTTAAAGGGGAAAAAACTGGCCTGATCTTTTTTTTTTTAAACGTTCCCCCAGCAGGGGGTCAAAATGACCCCCTCTGGTGGTACTAGGAGGTATTGAAATGTCGGTGGCTCTAGTGGTGATGGTGAGCCACATCACACCCAAAATCGAATTGGTTGTTTTTTATATCATTTAGAAGACTTCATGAAAATTTGATCAAAACCAGTAGACTATTTTTACTTATGTTTCTGAATGACAGACAGATTTACATAAGTAAAACCTCAACACATTGGTGGCATTAAAAAAAATGTTTTTTGAGTTTCCATTAACTTGTTTGCACATTCTGGAGCATAATCATTAGAAAAAAAGATTCCACTGAAAGTTTTTCAGCTTTAAAGAGACACTTTAAAACGTATACTATCTTCTCTGTGGCCTCTATCCGCCTCTCATTCAGCATCCATCTTGCATCCTTCCTGTACTGTGAGCTCTCTCCAGTCTTTTCTCAACTCTTGTCTTATTTCTAGCTCTTCTTTGACTCCTCTCATGTTCTTCTCTACTTGGAAAATATCTTTTGGTGTTTCTTTGCTGAATCTGCTGGTGTTCATTCGGAATGGCTGGTTTGTTGACATTCGCTTGCTAGCATTTAACGCATGCGCTATGCAAAACTCAGCAAGCAACGTCCCGGATGTAAAAGTTCTATAGTGCAGCTTCCCTGCTGGGCCGCGACGGCTCTAATAATGCACATCATTAATGTCACTCAGTCATCAAACAATCACGGAAAGCGGACTTTTGACGTCAAAAAGTGATATAATGGGTCATTATAAGTTGTTTCATGTTTTCTTTAGAAAGATTTTGTCCTTTTTTCTCTTAAAGTTAATCAGCATGGGATGGATAAAAAGGCCTTCTGTGAAGCTGTTCTGATCACATTACTCACCGCAACTAACTCAGTGATCAGCTGTTTCTGAAAAAACTCTTTGATTTCAGAAAATGCACATTTTCCATTAAGCTATATTTTAACATTTCAACATTCATTTGATGATTTGATGAAGATGCAATTTGAGCAGCAGTTTCGCCATGAAAATGATCAAATTATAGTTTTCATGAAATTGTTCATGGTCCCATATAACTGCCCTGAGATTTCCATATGTTTACTTGTTATTGTTCCTATGCATGTTAAGCTGCTGCTAGTAAAAATGGCCATTAAAGAAACAACCTTCTAGATTCAGTTTTTACAAACCAGTCTGCTCTGAGAACCAGCCATGTTACTAAAATCTTATGTGTGCATCAGATATTTTATAACATCTTCAGCTCAGGTGTTTTAAGATGCTGCAGCTATGATGCTAAACTGAATCCTAAAATGACTGAAAAGTCAGTTAAATGTACACACATTCAGACAACACTCATGCTGCTGTTATTCCAATATGAAATTGGTTTATGTCTTACAGTTTAAAAAATAGTGTTTGTATTTGTTAAAACTTGATAGTCATTGTTTCAGTCTTAACACTTCTGTACAGCTGAGCAGAGAATCCAGAGGCATCGCAGCAGGTGAACCAGTCTCACTCAGGTTTCGATGGGGGATGCGTCGATAAGACACAGTCGCATGCATCCAACCACATTAGAGCACGTTAGAGCGCTGCAGTGAGGCATGTTTGTGGTGTGCCCGCATTTCATGGTAACCATGTGAATTGCCCAAATGAAGTGGAAAGACGCTGTAAGTGAAGGTCTTGCATGAACTTCAGATTTTGTGCTCGGGTGAGCGTGTCTGGAGGTGGGAACATTTGTGATTCTGTGTGCGCTTAACTGCCACTTGCAAAAAGATTTGGATGTTTTTGTTTCAGACACAGCAACCCAGCTGTACAGGTTGTTTAAATTGGCCTTTTTCCCCGACTTTACACACAACGACACACACAAGAACACACACAAACAGCCCTGCTGGAGGCAGCATCAGTGGAGTCACTGTCATCCGGTCACTCCCTCCTTGCTACGAACCTGTTTGACCTGGCTACACATACCTACGCAAACGAAACACACACAAGCAGGAACACACACAAGACACAAACAGATATTCTCAACGGGAGGCAAGAAGATGAAACAACACACTCTCACTGTGACTCACACTGAAAACACACACCTCTTTTCTTACCTCCTGAAGTGTAGACATTCACACCCCCGGGGACTCTGACAACACGACTCATCTGTCATCACACACACACACACACACACAAACATAGGGGGGAAGAAATAATGACCAGTGTGTGTGTGCGCAAACAGCATTCACATTCCTAGAGCCGCTGACCCGGGCTCTGTGGGTAACCATGGCGACCACTGCTTCACCATGGAGACGACCGTTACTCCCTTTAGTTGCCCACCTCCTCCTCCTCTCATATTCCCTCCAACCCACCCCACTCCAACCAGCTCTTCTTCCTCCTCAGTGCTTCTCTCTGTGCACCAGTGGCACCAGTGGCTCGTGATAATGGGAGCCAGGTGTTTTCTTCATCGCTCTGAAGAGTCACTTTTAGTTTTCTTGTCTTCTCTTCTTTGCCACACCCATCCCCTGGTACGATTTTTTCCGCCTTGCTTCCTTTTTTTTTGCAGCTGTAACCTACACCGACACCCAGATGTTGTAAACCAGCAAGGTGGAAAGTAGGACAGATTAATAAAAACATTTTAAAAATCAGCCTTTTGGTTGTATTTTCATACAATGGCAACCAAAGTTGGCATGAAGACTGCACATTAACCTAAAAAGAAAGCTGCTGATAGCAGCACTCAGCTAATCAGCCTGTTACCTGCAGATGCTGTGATGCCTGGAAACATAATGCAGCTCATCAGAGATGTAATTGTGAAAGATATTTTTCCACTCAACTCAACAAGCAGGAAAATAAAAAAACGTTTGGAAGATTTTTATTTTTCAGTTTAGATTGGAGTGTTTTCTTTCTTTCTCAGTCAGCTAATAGAGTAAATAGAAAAATTGCATTTTAATTTGTAATTACTAAAGACTATTGTGCCTGAAAGGATTGTAATACTATAATGTTATGATTAAGCTGTAATTACATGACAGACAGAATGAAACCAGTATCTTTTTATCTCTCTGACTTTTGATTGTTGTAGCCAAGCCAGCTATTATTAAGTGTGCGTGATCAACTCCCTTTTTGCAGGTGGCCAAGATGTGACCAGCACGACTCTGTTGCTGGTGTTTTTCCCCTAACTCTAAGTAATCTTACTTATCAGGCCTAATTGAGTTGCTTCTCAATCAGCACTTTCCTCATGAATATTAATGTGCCTTTTGTGCAAAGCATGAATTGGCCTTTAAAGCAGCATGAGAAGTGTGTGAACCTTAAGACTATGTGCTTCTGACTTGTTTTGATGGCATTCATTATGCACATTCCTGGGCCTGAAACTGCCCGAAAGTGCCCCTGGGCTCTGAAAACTTCACGACTTTTAACTTTTGTCTATATCCTGGCACTGAGTCACGTGCAGTAGACTATAGAAATATACTTTTACCATGATAAACCATGTTTAAAAATAAAGCAAGGAAAAAAAGAAAAAACATGACAGATACAGCAAAAACACCAGGGACAGCCCAGTCTCTCTAACTGGAGACAGATCAGTGTTAAACAGGAGGTTCACTCTACCATTTTATTTGAACTGGTAAGTAGCTAGTTGATAAGTTCATTTGCTGTGAGGTGTATTGCGTTGTGCTGATTTTTGTGGCTCACTTGGTTAAGCTGTTGGTGGAAAACAACTCAAATGAGTCCAGAGATCGGAGTTTTATTAAATAATGGGTCTTTAATTACTGTAGTTGTAATGTTTGGGCATCAGTAGTGTGGGGGAGTCTGATAATTCCTCAGTCTGATTTTCAGCATGTATCATGTGGCACATCAGCCTTTTTCTCTCTATTTCCCCACCATAATAATGGCTCTGCACAGGCACCTTTCAGGGACACCACTTCCGATCAGACTCCAGTGAACTGTATGCAGATCAGCTGATGGGACAGATAAGATACTGTTCATCTACAGTCTGAGTGATTTGTTCCTTTTTCTTTTCTTTTGTTGTATTTTTAGTCCTGATGCTTCTTATTTTCCCCTGAGCCTATTCAGTTTCCCCAAATCTTTTTCAGGTCTCTATTGAGGTACTCTAGGGTTTCACATTGTGGCTCTGTGGGAATAACCTTGCTGATGTAGTAATACAATTTTATCCTTGTCAACCTGTTATCTTGGCCATTTTGCATAGCTGCAATGAAAGATATAGAAACAAAACACATGTCTTTGCAAGAAGGAGCAGGCACTGCCTACAGATACCCTCTAAAATAGTTATTTTTTCTTTTGCTAATTTTTCTTTTTGTTCGTTGGTTTCTTTGTATGTTTATTGTCTCTCACCAAACACTGGTTTATTCTTTAAATGCAGGACTTTTTTTAATGCTTAGGTGGTTCATTGGTCGACAATGAAGCAACACAGAATGGCTGAAGACATTTTCACACCATACCTGGTGTATCAGACAGGATTCTATAAACAGGTTTTGGAGATTTTCTAATAAGTGACAGACAAGCAACAATGTAAACATCACCTTCATGATGGCTGCAAATATCAGACACACTGCTAAAGGGCATTGTGAGGATCTCTTATATTACTTCTTTGCACATACACAGCATTTCCACCCACACAGCTGTCACTACCTCTTGAATCACTGCTTCCTGGCTTCTACACATTAATGTGACTTATCAGAGTTTTCTGGGAGGTAATGTCTGACCTTCCCTCACTAGCTTCAGACAGAATGTCCTGGAGGTCCTTTACAGCTCAGACAGGACAGGCTACCGAGGGTGGGCTCATACGCGTATAAATATCAGCAGAATTCATCCTCTGCAAATGTAAAATAAATGGGAAGTAAGAGAAATCTTTTTCCAGCTGTCCCTTAAATTGAATTGGGAAGAAGAGTGATGATCGAGTCCTTTGTGTGTCTGCAGAGGTGAGCACCATCCATATTCACCTGCTTTTTCGCTGCACTTTCAAAAAGTCAATTTCTCTGAAATTTAGAGAGGTGTGCTCATTTCAAGACTGATGACCATGGATCTTTGAAATCTTATTAAAGCTACTGAATGGATTTTGCGAGGCCCAGGGTGAAAAAACCTCAACACCTATTAAAAAAGGAATCAACAGAAAATAACACAATCTGCTTTGTTTTTGTCTGTGTTAGCACTTATTAAAGACGAGTAGAAAAACAAACTCTGTGTTAAACTTGAGTCACTTTCCATGGCAAGTTGACATATAATGTCTTCTTTAGGAAGTTTAGTTTGAAGATTAACGGAGCCGGGATTGTGTCCAATTAAAAATGTGACCAAGCTGTGTTGACAATCCGTATTGACTGTGTAACAAACAGCTTTTACAGACACACACTGTGTTGATATCTGCTGACACTGACACATCCTTCACACCTTTATGATGGAGTGACAAGGAAATGACTTTGAAAGTGTCAAGAAATGGGCAAGCCTTGTACACATGAGGGTTAGTCAGTGGTTCAAGGCCAGTACCATGTCAGGACACCACCGCCAGATGGATTCCAGCCCACTTTATGTGTCACATTTCATACGTTTTCCTGGATTTGTTGTTTTTCTTTTGTATTTGTCCCTTTTTTCCTTTTTTTTTTGCAAACTATGTGTTCATATAATAACATCACAGCTATTACAAAAGCCAAATTAAAAATTAACATTTAGAAGCAAAGATGGGACGCCGTGTTATCTGCAGTTAATATTTTCAAACTACACATTATAAGCCACATTATTACCCTATCATAATGTAATAAAAATACAAACAAGACTTTTGAAGACATCATAATGAGTTATGCCAATAACACTAAATTCTTCTATCATATTGAAAGTTAAACAACTAAGAGTTGGCTTTTGAATTTATTTGCTGGTCCTGTTGATCTACATCACAGTGCAGTTTGTGTAAACTTTTCACAGTGTTATTGTCGTTATTCATGTTTTTATCAGTCTTCTTACAGGTGCTCTTGATGATTCTCTGCTTTGTTTTTTTACTGAGGCTGCAAGATGTTTTCTGTTTTCACAGTCCTGTGGGTGGCAGGGATGTACCTTCAAGTTGGATACCATCCAGACGAGCCTACAAATTAAAGAGCAGAAATAGAAGAAGATGGTAATAAAGTGATTATAGGAAATATTGATATCACAATTAAAAAGTTTAAAGAAAAAAGTGTGACTAAATGGAATTGCATACTGGTCATTATCCACATCGCATCGAAAGCCAACACATTCATGAGCTGAGCCACTGCTGCTGCTTTACTCATCGCTTGACAACTGGGCTAAAGTCCCTCCCTTCTGCTACATCAGCAAAATGGCGTCTATTTGGTGCATGTAGCATCCATCATATCACACCGGATTTTAGTCCAGTTGTAGGGCAGCACCCAGGTTCTTTCAGAGCTCTGAATTTTAAACGTCAGTGGGAACGCCGTACATGTGCACGGATTGAGACACAACATGTCAGTGTTAGCAGTAACCATGAAGTTACATAATAAAGTGGTTTACCAAAAAAAAAAAGAAATCCACTCCATTTCTCACCTTTATGAGTTTTCAGTTCAAAATGTATATTTATGGCCTGTCTACGTTGTGATTTATCATTACTCATACAGTAATATGTGTTGTGTGTTTCAGATACCTGTTCTGTTTTGGTCCAGCCAAAGGGACTAGTTCTCTGAGACCGTCTCTTCTTTATTATTATCATAAGCTAGAATAAAATGTTTTTAACACAATACCTAGTTAACATCAGTGCTATTGGTATAATTTGGACGATATAGTTTCACGAGCCATGACTAGAGTATTGTGACACTCGTGTGAGACGTTGAGGGCGAGGAATAGTCAAAGTCCACGGCTGTTTTTGGGTCCCGGTCCATCCCTGCTGGACAAGAGAACTCCACCTCCAACTCAGCCATCAACCAGTTTAAAGTGAGACTTTATGTTCTGTCATGAAAAATATTTAGTTATTTTAAAATTTGTGGCAAAATCTTTGGCATGTGGATGTAAAAGATTGGAAAAGTAAACAGTACTAAAAAGGTTAACAGCTTGAAGATTATTTTTGTGCTGTGATAAACATGATCCATGAAACCTGATGACATGACATTCAAAATGTCTTCTGTTTGATGGAAAAAAACATTTGGCATGTTGACATTATTTCCAAATTCCAAACATACACAGTGAATGAGACAATGAATAATATAATTAAACAGTGATGATTATTCATTTTTTTCCCCCACAAAACTGGTGTATTCAGTTCATGCTCATTCCAACTCAGTTCCAGGTTCATATAACTAAATAATCAGAACTTGGCTCATGGGTTATGATAAAAAAAACATAGGAACAGACACCCAAAGACAATTAAAATGATTTATTAAAGTATTAAAGAAAAGATAAAATGAACTGTGGAGTGTGGTTGGTCAATAAAATCTGTAATGTAAAGATGGATGAGTGAACATGCTGAGCCAAAGTGTTGTCAACAAAACAAACAAAACCAAAAACAAAAGAAACCAGTCACTGGAGGAAAGAGCAGAGTGCAGATATCTCCTTCCTGTGAATGTTTGACCAACTTAAACCAAACGTCTCATCGTAGGAGTTCAGTTATCGTACTTCACCGTCAGACTCCTCACAGCTTTGGCTGATCCTCACTGTCATCCGGCTGTCAACGATGCCTTACGATTTTTCCAGTCTCAATGAAATAATGTCCACTCTGAATATAAAAGCTTTCACTACCTGAACCCTCAATGTCTTTTTTCCATAAAGCATAATCCCATCTTCACGCCAACACATCCCCATAAAATCCTAATACAATAACAACCCCTGCAAGCTAATGATTGTAAATGATGTTCCTGTCATTGCTTTATATCCTGTAATCACTGTAATGCCTCAAAATGTATGTGATAATGAGCTATTGATGGTGAAATGCTGCATGTGAAGCGTTGAAAATCAAAGTCCATTAAGATGCCACCTGAAACCTCAAATCAAAGTTTAGTTAACCTGATGATTTTTCTTGTTTTCAAGGCATAAAATCCAATCCATGTCTGGAGGTCTGCATGTGCCTCATCCTGAGACATTTAATTCTCTCCTCAGCCTGCTTTGGTCTCACTTTGTTTTTGTTTCCAGTGAAAGATTCAACCTTTGACAAAAGTGAAAGCGTGAAAAACAAATCTGATGCAGCTTAATAAAGTGTGGATGAAACCATGAGAATGGAAGCGGCTCACTCTGTCTGTGTTCGTATTATTGCAGAGCGATGGCGTCATGCGCCAACAAAGGTGACACCACAGGTATTTAAGTCTTCCACGGCTGTTTTTGTCTTCCCCTTGTATTTCTTTTATCTGCTTGCCTCCGCTCCTCATCTATATTCATCTTTTATGACTGATCATCTGCTCCGTTTCACTGCTCATCACCTAGTTTTTTCATCTTCCTGTCAAATGATCTCTGAGACCGTTTTGATCCCACGGACCAGCTTCCTCCCTCCTGTCGATCTCTCATGTCTTACCCTTTCCCTGATTGTCTGCCACCTTTCTAACTCTTACTCTCATTCCTTTTCTCATCTGGCTGCGTTTTTCTCACTTTGTCTTTCTCTTTTGTCCCTGTTACACGAACCCTCTCATTTCTTTGTTCTCATCTGACCTTTTTTATTACAGCTCCCCGTTTAATTTCCCATCTTTTTCCTATTCTCAATTCTTTTCAGTTCTCTCCCATGGCTTTTTTTCTAGAGCTGCATTCTTAAAACTATTCCACATCCTCTTCATCTGCTGTTTTATGCTTGACTTTTTACTTTACACCTTTGATGAATTTTGCCATCTCTTGTCAGACATGACATTTCAGAGCAAAAAGCACTTGCCAGTTTATCATATCACAACTCATACATCACTTCACAGAAGCTCTCTTTATCTTACCCAAACTACCGGCAGTGTCATGTTACAACCATTGCTGGAAGAACACATAAATAATCTCACTAAACAGATATTTTTGTGACAAATAATGCATCATTGTAGAAATGTTTTCAAGTATCAATAGTCATTTGAATGTCACTTTTTCACTTTCAAGTTCCAACCATTTATTTTATTTACCCTTTAATCAAATTCTGTAACTTGATTTCTGCAATCCCAGTTCTAAAAACATGGAAATGCTGTGTAAAAGGATGTAATGGTTTGCAAATCTCATAAACCTATAATGTATTCCCATCAGAACATAAACAGCATATCAGGTGTTAACATTGAGACATTTTACCATTTCATGAAAAATATGAGTGTATTTTGAATTTGGCAGAGTGGGCAGAGGTTCACCAATGTGCAGTAAGTTGTTTCTGTTATATTGGCAATAAAATATGGGTTTATGAGATTTGCAAATAATTGCATTTTCTTTCTATTGATTTTTTTCATATTGTCCCACCTTTTTTGGAAGTGTGGTTGTAGATAATGTGAGGTAGGACTTCTAAACTATGGAGAGACTTCAGGCAGATGGATGTGAGTTTAATTGATTATATGTACTGAAGTACTAAAGTGAGATAAATGAAAGAAATTACATAGCTATGCAGAAAACTTTGTTTAGAGTACATGTTTTTCCTTCTCCTTAGTTCTTAAGTAATAATTCCAACTAGTCCGTCAAACAATAAGTGTGCCAAAAATAAAAATATTTGCATGAAAAAATAAAAAAATGATATGGTATCTCTGATGTTTGGAAAATATAAAGTATGTACATCACAGAAATATTCTGTATTATGTGACATTGTGTTATCTATAAATGGATGTTTATCAACAAATGTGGCAATCAGCAATGGCTCCTAGTCCTGCCTGCTTCTGCTCAGTTCTGCTTGAATTTCTGCAGGAAAGCGCTTCATTTAGTCACACAACAGTGTCTGACTTTTCCAAAAGGATACTTCAGAGGACTTCAGAGAGGACAATACAAAACATCTGGTGTGTTGGATTAGTATCTATCAGGCGACCTTTTCTTGTGACGGAAAAACCGCTCATTGTCTTTCACTGTTGAACAAATGCAGATCAAGTACAAGCGGAAACTTCCATTTACATTCATTTTATTCAGTTTACTTCAAAAACTTTTTGAATGGTGTCCTTTTCAACAGTTCTTATGTTTCTGTATCCGACTGTTTTTCTATGACCTTCGTTACATTTTTGTCTTTCAGCTTCTTATTCTCTCCCTCACTCTCCCTTCTCTTTAATGTTGGCACCATTTCTTCACCTCTTATCTATCATTTCCTTTTGTCTGTCTCTTATTGTCTTCTGCCATTAGCTCACCAGTCTCTCCCGCCTTCCATCTGTTGTTCTTTCAGGCTCTTTTGCCTCTCCTTCCTCCTTTTTTCCCTGTGTCCCCATTCTCCTTGCTCCCTCCCTCGTTGACATTTCTCGTTCACTCAGTGTCTCTTTCTTTCTCTTGCTGGGTCTCTCTACCAACGTTCACTCTCCTTGCAACAACGGCG
>JAVQJG010049387.1:0-17496 GCA_036024015.1 Craterocephalus amniculus | reverse complement strand
CTCATCATCAAGTTTGCCGATGACACCACTTTGCTTGGACTTATTTCTAACAACAGTGAGGCAACCTACAGGAGAGAGGTGCAACATCTGGAATCATGGTGCCATAATAATAACCTGGTCTTAAACACCAGAAAGACCAAGGAGATGGTGGTGGATTTCCGTAGAGGAAAACGCACGAATAATCATCAACCACTCTCTATAGGGCAAGACGTAGTGGAGAGGGTGAAAAAATTTTAATTTCTTGGGGTAACGGTGACTGATGACCTGTGTTGGAGTGACCACATTTCCACAACGGTGGGTAAGGCACAGCAACGTCTTTATTACCTGAGGGAGCTGAGGAGCGCCCACATCCCCAGACCTTTGATGGTAAACTTCTACAACAGTGCCATCAACAGCGTTCTGACATATGGGTTCTTAGTGTGGTTTTCTAGCTGCACTACGGCTGACCAACAGGCTCTCCAGCGGGTTGTGACTGCTGCAGGGAGAATTATTGGAACTGTTCTCCCAGAAATCAGCACCACCTACTCCATCCGCTGCCTGAAAAGAGTGCGTAATATCATACGGGATCATCACCATTTCCATCTGCTGCCTTCAGGGAGAAGGTTCAGGTCCATACAGGCCAGAACATCAAGACTGGCTAACAGTTTCTATCCACAGGCTGTGAGGCTCCTTAATTCTGCTCCCCCCTCTGCCCCTTCCTCTTTTGGACACTCTTACCATATCCACTAGGAAATAACTTTGAACTGGTTGCATAGTTGCAAAAGTCACAACTCATCATCACCCCCAAAAACCGTGAACGCCCTCAATGTTGGTCTCTGTTGCCCTGGATTATACTTGCAGTAATTGTTTATCATTGTGGTTTTCGGCCTTGCACCGGGTTATCAGAGTACCTACTGCTGTAGGTCTTCCTTGCACCTTGTCACTTTATTAACTATGCTGTATGGATGCCCCAAACGCAATTTCGTTGCTCTGACAATGACAATAAATATTCTGATTCTGATTCTGATTATGCAGAATAAATAGAGGATACAATAAAATGTATAAGAAAATATATAAAGAACTGCAAATACAGGATGTTATAATATACAGAAAAAAATTACTTGGCTATTTTATCATTAAAGCAAGAGCTTGCTTATTTCAGCAAGACAAGGCTTTAAACTAATTTAGCTTGCATGCAGCAGGCTGACTCTGGAGCAAAATAAAAGTGCTGGTGCCCAATTGTCCTGCCAGCAGTCCAGACTTTTCCCAGCTGTTGAGAACGGGATGGTATATGATGAAGAAAAACAATAAATAAGGCAGAGGCGGTTCTGAAACAAAGACAGAGTTCTTTGTGCGTGGGGCATTTATTGCACCATATGTGATTGCAAATGAGGATGTAAATGTTTGACATCTTTTCAGAGAGAGGATAACTTTGAGCTACAGGGTACAGGCTTTCAATCAGCATCTAAATATGATATATGAATACATCCATACGGTTCATTATCTGACATTTTAATACTGTCACGCCTACGATGGAAAACAGAAAATAAGGAAACCATGCAATGAAAAGAAGCCACTAAAAAGAACATTTCTCAATCAAATGAAAGTACTAGAGGCTTATTTTTCTCCATAGTTGGCATGTTTTTCAATAACATGAAACACTGGCCAAACCTAAAAAGTTGTTGTTGCTGTAGCTTTCACTCAACCCAGCTGATTCCTCACTCTCTGACCCTCAAAATACCCCAGGTTGGGCAGACATATCTCTGATGCTAGTAAAAAGCATAACAGCAGATGTTGTCCATTTAATTGATGTGACTCAGCAAAGCCCAACAGATGGGCTCCAGCTGAGGAGCCGGCTGTGAACCCAAACAGAAAATAGATAAATAAATAAATGAAAAAGAGAACATGAAAAAGCTCTCAAAAAGCCCTTCCTCCTCATCACCTTCACAATCCCCTACTGACCTGGAAAGATGGAGGGAAGGGGGGGCTTTAAAGGCTTCCAGGATCTTAATACTGCTAACACCCTGTGGAACACATGGGGCCACAGATGACAGTGAGCCAACACATGATATTACTACCACTGGTGGGATGTAACTCATGCAATTCTGAATTATACCTCTGCTTAAAACCATGATATTAAAGCCAATAAATGACCAATAATATAAAATGACCTGACTCGTACAGATACACAATCAATGAGTCATTTATTTTTATGGGCTTACCCCTTTTACCCCATAATATCCCGTGTAGAAACTGTTTTTCGTAGAAAGATTAAAATAATATCCTCCTTTAAGCACTGCAGATAATAAGTCAGAACTCTAGATTCCCTAAAAAAATGAGACAATCTAGTCTACAAAACATGTTTCCTGTTTTCATTCCACCTGGCTGAGCTTTCAGAGGTGTGTTAGTCTCAACAACACTGCAAGCTAAGCTAAGGCATGTCAGCTACCGATTTTAAATTTCACTCAAGTGCAAAGCAGATGAGACAGAACCAAACACCGGCACACAACTGGTAAGAGTTTTTTGAAAACCTCAGCAAAAGTGTTAGAAACAAATAGAAGTTGCCATGAAGATGAGACCTCACATCTCTTCAGATTTCTACATGGCTTCCACCTCCCATCAGTTCTTATACATATTTTTCTGTGTCCTTATTTCTTCAAAAGATTGATTTTAGAGGCAGAAGGAAGGAAGGAAGCAGCGTTGTGTCCATACTCTGACTGGAGATGACAGTTTTTCTAAAGACGTGGAGGTCACTGTGCTACATTTGAAGGTTGATTTGTAAATTTTTGGTGTGTGAATTTGGCTCATAGTCATGTAGAATGTGGTTGATCAGTATCATAATGAGAAGTCACAACTTGGCATTACTGTAGTCACCAGATAATAGCCTGCAAAATCAGACGCATTACAGGATATTCTGGACACACATGTCCATTTGCATCAGGCAACCTGAGTAATCACTGACTATATTTTCCGTGCAGCTACACTCTGTAACGAGGCGCTAAAAAAAGATCTGTAGTATGAATCAGTTTCTTCTCAAAGAACATGTTATTTTTCCTGTTATTAAGATTCCGATGAAGCCATTCCCCACATGTAAACATGTCATTAACATCTGAGACGACTGCCTTGGATATCACACTGAGAAATTAAGTCAACTGTTAGACAAATATAACCTCTGTGGAAGAAGTGTGGCTTTACTCTGCCTGTTGAATTACATGTTCCACAAAGGGCAGAAAATGTCATTTTAGCATCATATAATAAAGCAGCATAGCAAGTGTTTGCTGGAGAAATATCATCCTATGACGCTAAAGGTTAATTTGAATCTATATTTCTAAATTCCCTTGTACAAATGCAACTGTATGACTAGAATAAATCATTTCTTGATGAGTAAAATCCCCACACCTTTTATTATCTACTTCCTCTTGACCTGAATGTCTTCTATATATATACTGTTTTATTTGCATCACTGTTGTAATCCGCCTTAGTTTGCAAATCTCTTTCCTGGACATAACCACACTTGAAAAAATGATATGGAAAGCGATGATTTACACCAATTATAAATCTACTGAAAATATTTTAAAACCAGCACAGCAAATGTTGAACCTTTGATAAGCTCAGTTTTCACCAGTCTTTGAAGGCTGCAAAGACAAGCGATTCAACAATCAAAGAATAAGATTGTAGGTATAAATAATCATGCATGACCTGCCGCTGACCTTTGTGCATGGGGGGTGGGTCACATTTGTATAAACTCTTCTATTTAAACCTTCTTCACTGCGTTTGTTCTGCATGCCGATGCACAGTCACCATGTTGTGTAGCAGCTTTATTTACTAAAAGCTACTTTCAGTTAGTTTTCTCTGTGTGTTTCTTCTTGTTCATCTCTCATTGGTGCTCCTAACAGTTGTCAGCTTTGTCTCCCTGCAGGGGCCGTAAGAGCTTCAATGTTGAGTTTACAGACCGGTGTAGCAGGTTATCTAGAGTCTGGTTGGACTGCAAGTCCACCGTTTTCCATCTGCCCAATCTTTGTCTCCTCTTTATTCTCCTTTTCATTTCTGCTCCCTTCTATTTGTTCACTGTCCCCTCCAGTCAGGTGCAGTAATATTATCTAACAAGTGGTCCTCACATCATGCTTCAATGATTCAGAGGTCCATTTTAAGTTAAATAAAAACTTTGAAAGACCTTTTAGAAAATATGCAGAACTATTGTTCATTATAATCTGACTCCTTGGAGCCAAACCACAAATAAAAGAGAGTGACTCGGTATTGTATATCAAGAACATTTCCCTAATGGTCATCAATCCGCTGATGATGGGAGGTTTGCACAGAAGGCCCATTCCTGTGGACTACAAGCGTCATTGTTGGTTTGGAACATGAGCTTCCAGGTCATATTTATTTGCATGCATCCAGGGATGAAGCAGAGGCCACGCAGGGCCGTCAACGCCAACATCCACACAATTCCCCTACACTTCCCCTCGGCATAATATATGAGGAGCAAACAGCTTATCGCGCCTGGTTGGGTTAGCTTTCAGGCCAGCTGTGATAACACTAACTCAAAATCCTGAAAATTCAAAAAAAAAAAAAGAAACATGACTCAGTGAAAATCCAGTGAGCTCTGAACAGTGAAATACCACACATCTCTCCCAGTGAATGCGTCCCCATATGTTCCACAGTGGGTAAAACAGGCCAGCCATGAGCAGTTTACTCACTGCCGGAGCAGAAAATAGGGAAGAGACACTGTTGTGTGTTTCCAGAAGAGGCAATCGATGTTTGAAATCTTAGAGGACAGGAGAGTCGGCAAACAGCCACACATGTACGGCTCGCAAGCTGCCGCAGAGACAGGCACACAGAAAAACACACAGCTGAGCTAATGTTTCATCTGAGGGTGGGAGTGTTCACCTCTCTGGTTCCCACTCGCTCTGACCCTGTGTGCCGGCCTCTGTGAAGGCAAGCCAAGAACCAGCGTGCTCTCGCAGATAATGTGCGTAAGCGGATGCAGCCCATCTCAGGATCCTCCACAGCTTGGGCATAATGCTCCTCCTGCGTGCTGAATGCCATTTAAAGGCACATTCACCAGCTTTGCATGAGCGGCTTTCGAATGCTCCGATCAAGCCCAAACAGCACACTCGGTTCGCTATAATGACAAATAAAAAACAGCTCGGTTCATTTGTAAGCACGGCTCGCAATGGCAGCTTTAACATTCTCAAAATGGGTCTCAAATGTGCCTTTTGAGCTCGAGAGATACCTGTGTGAAGAGCTTAAAGCCTGGCACTGAATTACTAGCATTAGTCATTAAATATGTGGGCTTAGCGGTAAGCTTTGCTTAAAGAATTGCTTCGTCATGGCATAATGTTGAGAGACCAGAGTTATCATTATTAGAGGATTAAGTCTCTCAAACTGTGACCTTCATGTTGAATAAATTAAATTTTTTAATCGCTAAGCCCCATCTAAGTTTTTAAACATAAAAGAAATCCAGCTAGCAGCAGGTGCTAGCGTCCCCCTCCGACTCTCCGCTGTGGCCCTCCATTAATTACAAAGCTTTTTTTCAATCAATAAAGTATCCTTTAATGGGGCCAGTGATGGCAAAGGCCAGTGTCGCAGGACATTCAATAGGATTCATCTCATGTTACCCCAGCCTCCCAATCAAAACTCATCTCAGAGGAAACCAGACAGACACGCTCATAGAATTAGACAGGACACACATTTCCCCAGAGAGCGCTTCATAGTGATTACCTTTAACACAAAGGAGGGCGGGTCAGAATTAAAATGGAGAAAATTGCATTTCCTTTGAAGTTACTGATTCTGTGAACCTAAACCTTTCAGAAATGAGAACAATTAAACAGATTTTAGAGGGAAAAAAATCATCTTTTTCCTTGAAGATAAAGTAAGAACCTGATTTAAAATGAGAGATTAGGAGTCGCCCATAAAAAAAAGAGACTTAATTTCAGAGAAGCATCCACAGACTGAAGACAAATGACCACTACCCCGAGGAACACAAGTTCCTTCAGGCAATTACAGCACAATATGTCTGTCTGACCGGGAAACGGAAATGTCAGCCTTTAATGAAACAAGAATAGCCGCACAGAAACTGAAACTTTCTGAATATTTATCTTTAGACAGCAGCACTGTTGATTGATTTTTCCCTGTCTATTTTTAAGGTTCAGAGAGAGTGAGATGTAGTGGCGATGAGCCATTAAACCAAAAAACATCCCGTCTCTAAAGTCTAAAGTAGAGGAAGAGAATATGAACTCAAAAAGGAGTCTGTCAGTCTCCTCCCTTATCTCTCCAGCAGTAGTCACCCTGCAGCGTCAGACAGGGATGAATCATACTCTCCAGTCTGAGGGTGGTCAGGGGAGCACAGCTCCATAAATCACACTGATATCAATAAGGGGAAGTGTCAGGACCCGGCACACGGTGAGAGTATCACAAGCCGATGCAGAAACTACTTAAGGCGGCTTGTAACAAAGTTTCGCTCCTGCCCTGCGATAGATTATCTATTAATCCAGATTAATGCCTTGGCCGCCGGGCCGGCGCTGCCAGGTTAGGAGGTAACATCTGGATTACTACTCACCTGATCTGTCACAGGTACATTTTCCATCTTCTTGTGGACAAAATTACAGGCTTAAAAGTCTTCATCTTTCTTTAATTCTTTTTAAAAAAATACGTAGAAAAAGATTAAACACATGTCTCATAGTACATTGAACAACATCAATGTAAGATATTCCACATTCTTTAAAGGCATTAGCCACTTTTTGTCACTGTCTTTGTTGTTTTAAGTCTTTTTATTCTGTTTGCTGTTTTTATTGTCATTTTATGCTTTTTAAAATGTTTACTTCTCTTTCTTGCGAGCCTTATTTCTGTTTTAACTCTGTTCAGTGCTTTGTATTGGCTGCTGCTGTGTTTAAAATGCTATATAAATAAAGATGACTTGACAAGATTAAAAAATCATCCAGGAACATTTTGTTAGTTTTAGTGTGGGAAACTAAGAAATGAATTAACAAATTCTTGCTTTTGCAAAAATGGATGTTAAATATAGCAGCGACGGAGCTGCACTGCAACTCTAAACCTGCAATCTGCCAAAAGTACTACTTTGACTTTTTCTTTTCATTTATACAGCTCCTGCAATAACGATGTAAAGCAGGTGAGAAAATATGTTCACAAGCTTTGAATTTGCTCTCAGGCTTTTTACCGCAACAGAGCTGTTCAGACTTGGAGATACCCAACATGCTCTGCCTTCACAGACCAGTGCTTAAATGGGAGAAAAGATTTAGTCCAAGTAGATTCATTCAGTCTGAGGCATCCCCCTTTGCTGCTTATCTGGCATCTTTCAGTGACGTTAAGCAGGGAGTAGCAAACTCTGGGTCCATACAGCTTTCCCCTGCATTTCATTGTGCTGAGGCCAAGCCGAGTTTTATGTGCTTCCACAAATACACAACCCACATTCAGTCTGGGATAAGTCCACATGGTGAATTATCGCGTGTTTTGGTGGTGGCATGACCCTGAGGGGAAGCAGAAGTCCTCCTACTCAGGCGAACTGTCATTACACACAGTTTCATTACAATAACGCAGCCAAGTTGGAACCGGCTCAGACCTCTTTCGCCCTCTTGCTTAAATCCATTCAGAGAAGCAACTGAAATCATGTGTCAACCTTTATTCGAGTCAGAGAGAGCCAGATAAAGGTGAACATATTTCTTGGCCTTTTTATTTTCCAGCTTCTTTGGGAAGATGTGTGAAAAAAACAAAATAATGGGATGAATAAGCATTATTCCACTGTTTCAGAGCTGCAAAACCACTGCTTTTTCTGCCCCCCTGCATGTCTTATTTGTAATTTCTTCAGTGGCAGACAGCGCGGTTTGTAAGTGGTTTATGAAAAAGCAATTTTCCCTGCAGATATCCCAAAGACAACAGCATCAGAGCTCTGATTTTAATATGTTGTGAATGTGCTACTTTAACTCCCTCTGCTGCTGTGAGCTACAACACAACTACACAGATGAGCTGCAGCATGCAATGGAAAACTCACGCAGACTTACTAAGAAGGAGCTAAAATAGATATTCTGCAGGAGGAATGAGCCGCCCAGGAATTTCCTCGATGTAAAGATACAGCCGATACTTGCAGGGTTACACATAAACAGGCAAGACAAGGATGTAAAAAGGTCAGACGGGGAGTTAAATGTGCCACTCCCCTGGAGAGAGGCTAGGTTTATAAGACGGTTCAATTAATCCCACCTACTGCTGCTTCCAGTCATCCCGTCTACATCCTGCCTCTCCATTCATAGACCTCACTGCTACACCTGCTGGCCATTTAGAAGTGCTGCTGCAATATCAATGCACTGAGCAGGGATGCCAGAAATGTATCATTTAAATGTCGAATGCAAACCTGATTTAAATAATAGTTTCTCATCTTTGTCTGTGACACATGGCACTGAAATGTCCGTCATCCATCCTGTGCAACACAAAGACAATTTAGATTTACATAAATCCTCTCAGAAGCTCCCATTTGTATGTCTGCAGACCCTCAATCCTGCTCAAATAAACAGAGCAGAGCTTTGGGAGGAAGAAGGGTTCGATGTTTGACAGGCAGCTTAAAGGGGCAAATAAAGTCATGACATGATGAGGGAAGGTCAGTCTTAGAAGGCTGAAATCGGAGGGTAATCAGCACTGGCAGAAGTGCACATTTGCATTGAGATTGAGGCATTTAAAATCAGCCGGCGTCTGGATGGAAACTGAAATTAAATTCATGGAGGTCTTAGAGCATCTCTTTTTTTGCTCTGTACTTCTCATCTGCCTTATAATTATGGCTCATATTTACATCAGATTGAGATATTATTTTGGAATCTAACAAATGAAGTCACACTCCGTCACACTTCATGAGACAACAGCAAGTAAATAATGGCTTTCTATGAATTTACACATGAGCCTTTCAAAATATGCACCCAAAAAAACTGATGTGCTCTTTTTCTATATGAAATCATAGTGAGTGCTATAATTTCATCCTTAGCAGAAGAGTTTCCTTTGGACGCAAAGATGGCGCATGGGCAGAAATTCTCACCAAAGCACCAGAGATGAACTTTTCATAGTTTGTTTGAATAATGTTCTTAGACCATCCAAACAGCAGGAAGTGAACAGCAGCAGGAATTAGCCCCAAATCCTGCTGCATTTACCAACATTTACTACGGTTTAGGGATGCACTGTTAAGAACATTTTGGTCAATACCGATATCTGATATTAATATTTTTGCAAAGGCTGATTACAGATATTTACCGATATTGTGTTTTGTTTTTTGTTTATTTTTTAGGTTTAAAATGGCCAACTTTTGTATAAAATGAAAGCTAACGTTAGCAGTGTTAGCTTCTCAACATAACATGCGAACCTCTGGATGGTGTTTTTTTCAGGTGATATATCTAAAGTTTATGCAGATTCTTCCTCACATTACTTTGATGGTGACTGCTTTCTGAGTATCTTCTTTGGACACGATGAAAAACTCCCACATCCATGACACTGCCTCTCTCCACTTCACTTTAACACCCCATAATGCTCCTTACTATCACTGTCACACATCCAAACATTTACTGCATGGCCAACCAGCACGTTTGTTCCAACATGCAAATGGTCAGAAATAAATATCTGTTGTTAATATCTGCCCATTTTCACTTATCGGACCAATACAGATATTTTGAAAAATAAAAAAAATCTTAAATTCAGAATTAATTATTACAAATTAAAAACTTCAGAATTAAATTCTGCACCTTTAGGGTTATATGGAAATAATAATTCCAAATATAAAACAAATTTTCTTCATTCTGGTTTGGATCTGCTCTAAGTCTCACCTCTCTCTTAAAGCCATCCCTTAACCTGCATGCCCAAACCTTACAGACAGATTACAGTTCAGTTCATGTGCATGTCCATGTTTTCTTCCCCGGGTTTAGTGTATTTCTGTGGCAGCATCACAGAAAACATCTTTTTTAATACTTAACAAGATCACTTCTCCATGTGGATGTAGCCTTAGCTACACAAGCTTACTGCCGGTACTACTTTTGCAAACATTTAAAGATGGTCAGTGTCTGTAAACCAGCTGAACTGTAAGTCAGAGCAGATCGAGCAACAGAGACATTCAGCACAAAAACGAATTACAATGTTAAAAACTCCGAAAGGTAAGAAAAAGACAGAAGAGTCATAATATACAGTAGAGTTTATTTTAACCACTATAAAACTTTTGAGGTTGAAAATGGTTTTTTTTTCTGGACATGCTCAGATTAATTTTATAAAAATGTTCAGCTTTCTTAACTGAGTTTGTTCTGGCTGCTGTCAACCACAGGAAAAACACAAATTACTGATGAGTACATTATACAACTCTAAAAAAGAGGAAGAAAAATATTCCTCCTATTAGTTCCTTTATCATTTATAAAAAAGTACAGTAGTGCAGGGGCATAGAACAATAAAAACATGGTTGTAAGGGGTGAAAACTCCCTATAATTTAACAGATTAAGGGTGTTTTGATGATCAGTATCAAAAAATCATAAGGGCATCATTTGTAATTCACGGTTTCAAAAGACTCAAAGAGGTCTAAATGTGAATTCTTTTCAAAAAGCCTTTTAAGTGAAATCAAAACATCGGCACTCATCTTGCCCTGCTTCTGTTCTCAGACAGATCTGGTTTCAGGCTAAAGAACCGTAACTACTACCTTCCTCTGCGCTGTCAGCTCAGTCTGCATGACTTAACTAACACACAAATGGGTTAATTCAGCGACTTCAGAAAAGAGCTACACAATAAACTCGCCCAAGTTCCCAGCATCACTACTCATGCATAAACGCCTGAATCGCCACTGAACTTATTTTCTTAAATTGCTAAGCTACATGTCACTCTGCCAGAGGCGGATGAATCCTTATAGAAACTCTGTATCTCTGAGCAGCAGAACCAGATAAGAGTGAGAAAATTGTTTGCTTTAGGCTATTGTCTAAGGAGTGCAGCTGGGTGGTTGATAGGCTTAGAATGGCTTCTTAAGAAGAGTAAAGCCATGAGGAGACTCATTGGTTTTCTTCATGTATGGACTGAGTAACAGCTATTTTCATCTGAAACAAAATACAAGAGCAGAAAGGCTGCAGCTGTATTGGATACTGTTATTAACAATTTTCACAGATTTCTGAGGCTGCATGCATAGCAGAAAGCGAATCAAAGATCAGAGCATAAATAAACGCTTGCACACAGCTTAGCTTTGCAGAGCTCAGCTATTCTGTCTTGCATGGACGTATGCAGCAGTGCAGCTGAAGTAAATCACAGCCCACCATGGAAATAAATGGCATCGCTTATTGTTAGTTCAATTTCAAGTGAAAACATTTGGAACCTGAAAGCTTGAACTTGGAAGTAGCACACTCATAGGAAAACAATTATTCCAGGTGACTTGCAAACCAACCTGGGACCTACTCTGGGGAATAGACTGGTTTTATTTCAGCTTCATCAGATGAGAACGGCACATTTAGGCTCACAGTAAATGCACTGAAAATATATAATGCATCTATATACCCATACCCATATATTATCCCTATCCTGATATACAAAAAAAATCCAGTAAATTGGTGTGCAAGAGAACAAAAACAGTCACAGCATCTATGGACATCAATCAGTTTGATAGTCTAAAATGCCATTATCTGTTTTCATGAGCATCTAAAAATAATTCTGGGAATCAATAAAATCCACCATGAGGCCATAAAGCTGAGGACTTCCTCCAGATACTGGTATTAAGTTTTCAGGGTGTGGGTATGCTTTCCAACAGGACAAGAATAGAACAGATCAATAAGCTATTGCTAACCAAACAGGAGGCAAGAGATTGAAAAAGAACCAAGGTATATCATACATGTATTCAAGATGACATTGGGTGCTGAGAAATTGAGTTTCTGCCAACAACGGGGCTCTATGTCAGAAAAACACGTCCAACTGTCAAAAGTGATACTTGACAACAGCCTGTACTTTGTTCCTGTCATGGGAAATAAGTCTGCAAATTACACTGGCACAGATATAAGCCGGGTTTCATTGAAGCAGAGGCACACTGACAGAGACTGGAGATGAATCTGTTTCCTAATGAATTATGTATTGTTCCACTTCTGTATGTACACCACCACCATCTCCACATTCACTCTAGAACTTCCTTGTCCACCGTGAATTAGCAGCAACTCTCTCTAATCTCCTTTCATCTCATCCGCAGACAGTTTCTAGACACATGCCTTTAGCATGCAAATGAGTTAACGTTGAAAAAGAGGCACTGACAGGTTCCAGAAATAAAGTGTACTTACTGTCTTTTTCTTATGTAATCAGCCTTGCTTGTGGCAAGAACAGATTTTCAACCTTGCTTCCAAAAAGGCAGCAACACTCATACATAATAACTGAATGTAGACATTTGGAATATTATTTTACCTGATTTCTTTCAAGGGTTTCCTTCTTTTTTGTGATTTCATTTTTGTTTCAATTTTTCCAAATACTTTCTGCTAAGCACTGTAATGCTTCTGATGTGTTTATGTAAAGCAGCTTGAACTGTCGTGTACATGAAATGTGTTATAGCACATTTCATGTACACGATATGCTAAACACGGCTTGCCTGTTTTTTTTAAATTGAAGGTAATATAAAGGTAGTTTATATCAACATGCACTTTACGGGAACACGTAACAGCTTTGCACAGCACCTCTGAACAGGCTAAGGCTCACCACATCTTTCCAGATATGATGCAATAAGTCAGATATTCCAAGATTATACATTTCTTTAAAACAAAGCTATTGTTGTTTTTCTTTTGAATGTTTGCTATGGATTTACATCCATAGGTATTCAATTTATATTTAAAGTTTTTCAATAGATTTCTGATTGTCATGTAAATGGGGAAAAAATAAGTTTTATAAGTATAAGTAAAATATTTACTTTAACACCCACAAGTGCACAAAAGTAAAAACGTTTCTGTAGTTTGACCTTTCAAAATGAAAATGTTTTTTTTTCCAGCTTTACCTTGTGGTAGTTAATTAAAACAATATCCACTACAATCTTGCATTTCTTTGCGCTCAAATGAACACAAGTTGTCATTAGAAGAATAAGAAATGTACTGCAATGCAACAGAGGTAAAGTAAACACTCCTATTACAACAAATAACAATTAAATTTCCTTTCAGAAATGCTGAATTCTTCTTCCTCCAGGATGAACGAGGGAGGAAATCTCCAGCATCCAGATTTGGGAGTGCATCATTGACCAAGATAACCTACACATCTGTGTTGGAATAATTCATGCCAAATGCAACAAAAAGGTTTTAGAGCAACTTATCCTTCAATCCAGGTGACATCTTTTTTAAGGAAGTCTTCTTTTTTCAATGAGACAATGACAAACCTCATTCTGTGTATAACAGCTGTTACACACTTGCTCAGGAAGTGGATGTCAGAACAGCGAGCGTTGACTTGGTGCAAGTATATCTCTCACTTTTATTTCCGGTAATCTGAAGCTGTTAATGAGGGTTTTTCTGATTGGTTGTTCGGTGTACCTAGATATTTCATTTTTTCACACATTTGGTGTGCCTTCTCATTTCTTTTTACTTTATTACATTAACAAAATGTAATCAAAAGAACTACACTTTTGTTCATGTTTTTGATTAGTGTCCCAAATTACTTTCCTGAACACCATGACAACCACCCACTTCTGCAATAAAAGTCACATCTACACGCATAAATGGAACATTTTAGTTAGAATCTTAAATTTGAGGTGTGTTTAAGTCCAATCCTGTTTCTTCCCAGATGGTGGTGATCTAAGGAGACCCAGCAGAGGGTCTTTTCTTTCCCACAGGTTCCTGACAACGGCTTAGTGTATAAGGCCCTTATTTAAACAGCATGGGACTATAGGAGAGTCTGGATGCAGTCCATACCCGCCACCCACATGAATACATGCGGTACATTATGAAATGAAATATAACAAATGAGCTGTAGAGCAACTGAAATTCTATACATGTAAAAATGGAAATACATAATTTTCCTCTATTTGCCAACAGAGAGGGTGATGCAACAATAAGCCATGTTGCTGCTGCAAAAATTCCTCTCTACCAATATTAAATATGATCTCTACAGAGGAATATTGTGGAATTTACTCCTATATGGGTTCGTTTTAAGGGTTTTTACACAGCATCTGAGCAAAATGAACAAGAAAATCAGGATGCAGTTCACACATATACTAACTCAGTCTCCTGTCTGCGAGTTCATCACATGGCCAAACTCGTTGAAAAGACCAACAGAAACACAGAAATTGTCCAAGAAATAAAGAAATGCTTCCCTAAATCTCTAGAAGACATTAAAACGATCTGTTTTTGGCAAGGTGGTACAAATAAGAAAATGAAAGAAGCTTCCAGCTGGAGGCTCTCTTGAAGAAGATCTGTGGGAAAATACCAGTCCATGTTCACAAAAGTATTGTATGGGGTAACACAGTAAAAAACATAAATAAACAAAAAATTAAAAATTTGGGGAAAAATAAACAAAATTTAGGGCAAAATCAAAGTATTTTAAAAATTGTCATTTGTCTTTATTTAGATCTGTCAATCCAGACTCTCTAGGTTGACCTAACAGTGCTTCAGGACTGCCAAATATAACTGTGAATCTACATCTGGGTGGAGTGTAGAAAAGATGGAAAGGAAGCGTGGGAAGGTAAGAAAACATTTTAAATTGCTTACTTTTCCAGTTTAGCCCACCACCAGATCACTGTCAAGCTGAACTGACATTTGATTGAAAGCAGACACTAGACCAGAGGAAAGAGAGTCCCAATTAGTGTGTTAGCCAAGCAACTGACCTCTGATGGCAGTTTGATGACTACCAATAAACGTCTGCGACATCCCAGCCACCATCTCACCTTCTGTCAGTCATGCGGCTTGAGTTGTCAAGAATGGCGCTGCAGTTTCCTCCCATATTAACACAATAGCCACGAGTCTCGCTTGAAAGGGATGTCTGAACAATTCGTCGAGATGCCACCATCATTTTAGTAGTACTAGATGCTTGTAAGAAATGTATTAAAAGACTGATTGCTTTCCATTCACAGAATCATTTATCATGGATTAATGTGAATACTTCAGTGTGCAGGGTTGATGAAGCTCTGTTGTGAAAATTAATGAGCTATTGCTCAGAAAGAGCATCTTCTCTCTGTATGCCTATTAATTTAATTCAAACACAATGCATTATTAACAGGGATAGCGCTTCCCGTTCTGGGTGACATAACGTCTGCTGAATAGCAGCCAATGTGCATTGTCAAGAAGTGTGCACAAATACAAGTTCGCATACATATAATGTAAATATGTGAACCCTCTAATTGAAAGAAGATAAATACCACATTGTTTAGAAGAATAGAAGAGGGCCCTTTAAGTGAGAGTGCAAAAAAAGGGATTTTTAGAAAAATCAATTTTTTCCTCTATGAAAGTAAAGACAAATGAGACTTTGACTCAACATTATAGTATCCACTCCACATTAGCAGACTGAGTCTTATCCTGCCAACATCAGCAGCAGAAAAAAGCTTGAATCCTCTTTAGAGACCATGTTCCAGCTTTTTACAAGTCAGCGCTCATAGACTGAACAGAGAAGACTGGCACATCAGTGGAAGCCTGTAGTGGTCTACGGTGGCAGCTGGACTCTATGCAGAAAAACCCTCCAGCTCCTCCGGTTCTTAAAACACCTCCAATAAGAGCAAAGTTACTAAATTTCCCCAAAATGTCACTACAGCAGCGTAGAGCTGTCAGACGCGTAAAAAAAAACATTTGGGACCATATCACATGTGATAGTTTTATTTTAAAAACATGAAACCTATCAATCATGTTATAATGTGACAGTTTGAGTGTAAAAACATGAAAGTATTCAGTCAACAACTTGCCAACTACTAGGGAAATTTATAAATGACCAGGCATTACCAGGCTTACACTTTATCAACTTGATGTCTCTTTAGTTGAAGGAAGGATTCGTAACAGCTATATCTATTTGTGCCCTTATCATAAAGTCATGCATTGAAGGACTTAGCCAGTCATTCTGTGATATTTAAAGGTTTCTGTGCTGTCGTTTTTTCCTTTGTGCTCATTAGAAATTAAGCCGGGATGACTGATCTGAGGTTGGTATTTTTTTCTATAAAAATTTCCTGTCAAAGTAAAACTTTTTGATGAAAGCACAGCAAAGATAGATTACCAACATAAACACTGATTAGGTCAGCTGTTTAACAGCAATGTGTGGCTTAGTTATTGTGTCTGCATGTTAAATTGCTGGTGGGATCTGTACCTATTCATCAGGACTGTTCCAGAAAGGACACATCTTAGAAGATCCTATTATACCGAGGAGGCATGCTTCACTCGCAGAATCAGCTTTCAGATTTAGCTTTGTTTGGCTGCTGTTTTCTGACATGCACTGGGTCAAAAATTCAGCATCTGAATATATAAAATCCAAGCCGTATTTTTGACAAACAACACAAACAGACACGATGCTTCCCCCCCCCTTGTGTTTTCTTTTGTTTTCTTGATGTTGAAATGGCATAATTCATGCTTATGCAACTAGTGGGCAGTAGAAGTTTGCTACTTTCCATCCACCCTGATGTGAATCAACTTTCTTCAAAGACACAAATTAAGTGATTTTAATCATTTAAATCATTCTGAGAATTTCAGTCTTTACTTCACCTTTTTCTTAAACACATAAAAAATGCTGATGGAAACCGTGTTGTTTATCTTTTTTACCAGCTAATGTGTGAAGAACATTCAGACTACTGCTACTGCTGTATACAGAGCAGAAATGATCCTTTATTGAGATAAAAGTTTCTACTTTTAATGAACTTTGTAAGAAATCTGTATGTAAAGTAGAATATGAGCAATATGACCATTTTTACACTAGCATCGAGCAAATATAGTCATGAGCTAACGACACAGCTTTTATGACACCCTTCAAACATGGTAATTTTTTACTCAAAAATACTTAAAGTTATGACGTCCAATGCCAAACTTAATGTTTTAAAACTTTATAAATCATTAAGTGGCATCATAGTAGCTCACCCATCTTTCAAAATTAAGCACAAAAGGTCAGGAAATCAGTTGTTTTTTCATTACGTCTTCGTAACAAGGCTTTTTGACAATAACTCACACAGATTGAAAGCCTGTATATTTCCATTTCAAATTGTGCCATATTTGTTAGGAAAATGCACTTGTGGGAGGAACAGCAGGATGTACGAAAAACAGCATATTCTGCCATTGACTCTTTTTGGTGTTATTTTTTTAGACTGGTTGATTTAGGTTTGTTAAAAGAGCAATATGTCTTTCTTATTCAGTTTATTATTTTAACAAGGTCATTGGTAGCATGATCACACACGCTTTTGTGATGGCATCCCATTCTTCAACCAGTATTTGTCCCAAAGTCAAACAGTGTGGATGTCTCGGTCTCTTCGACAGGAACATCACACCCAAACTGATCCCACAAGTGTTCAGCGGGATTAAGGTCAGGACTGTAGGCAGCACAGTCAATCTTTTCCACTCCCAAATTCTGGAGGTAATCTCTGAC
>JAVQJG010049383.1:0-22078 GCA_036024015.1 Craterocephalus amniculus | reverse complement strand
CCATTTTCTGAACCGCTTAATCCAAGTGGGTCGCGGGTGTGCTGGAGCCTATCCCAGCTGTCAAGGGGCGAGAGGCGGGGTACACCCTGGACAGGTCGCCAGTCTGTCGCAGGGCAGTAACCAACATTACATTGTTATAGTTTGACAAACTTATGATAAATATTTGACACCTCAGCACTGACAAAATGCTGAAACAACGTATCAGCGGTATCACACTCCCAACATGTCTAATTAATTTAATGCTTTCCATTGTGCAGCGCTAACTTTGTGAAATGGTTTATTTAGCCACAATCATGATATAGATTTTTGATTTTGTTAGTTTATTTTGAACAGTAACACACATATTTTCAGAAACCCCCCCCACACCATTTTATGAAATCCACCTACTGTATACCTGTAGTTGGTGTAGAGGTGTTTGTTCCCACTCTTGTGCAATGGAATGATATTGGCTATTTTCATTTTGTTTGGAAATTACCCAGTACAAAATGATACATTACAGATAAATGTTAATGGTTTCACAATTATATCAATCATGTTTCCCTATCATCATGTCTAAAGTCTGTGGACTTTTTACCCTCACATTTATTTACAATATTCAGTATTTCTCTCTTTTCCACAGCTCTAATGAACATTGAATGTGCATTCCTTTCCATCAACAATGCCATATTATCACCGGTTTTGCCTTGATCAGTCATTTCCTTTGCAAGGTTGGGTCCAACATTTACAAAGAATTTGTTTAAATTTTCAGCCATAACAGTCTTTTTACAGATTTTACTGTCATTTCAATAAAATATTCAGGATAATCCATTTGTTCACATTCATTGTTTTATTACATCGTTCAATACATTCCATATTCTTTTTAAATTATTTTGGCTGTTATCTTTTTTTTTCTGTAGTACTCTTTCTTACTCATTTCTTATAATATATATTAATTTATTTTTATATCTTTTGTATATGCTGATATTTAATTAACCAAGAGAGATTGACGTCAAAACACCAAAATAAGAGAATGAAACCGAAGAAGCAGTCACTAACTTCATCCTGTCAGTGAGAGGAGGCAGAACCTTCAGCTTTCAGGCCTCTCTGATGGAACCAGCCTACATACAACCAGACACACTCTCTGGCTTTAAGATCAGACTTAAAACCTTCCATTTGGATAAATCCTATAGTTAGGGGTGGTTAGCCATCCCTTGGTAATACTGCCATCGGCTTAGGCTGCTGAGGAACCCATAATGCACTTGGCTTTTCATCCTCATCTCTCATATAGAAACGTGATAGTACTGTCATCATTAACATATTCCTCCTCACTCAGCAGATCTGCTGGATCCCATGTGATGACTGCGTCTCACTTTCTGTCGTATCCACCCCAACCCGTCGAGGCAGATGGCTGCCCTCCCTGAGGGTTCTGCTGGAGGTTTTGCCCTCCTGTTAAAAGGCAGTTTTTTCTCCCCACCGTCACCTGAAGCTGCTCAGAAGGCGTTGATGGAAGACTATTTGATGCAGTCTATTAGTTTCCTTACATAGTTTATTTACTATGACCTATGTTGAATCAGATCATGACAATAAGATTTGCTTAAACTGATTGTCTGTGCAGTACCTTGAGATGACGTTGCTATGAATTGGCGCTATATAAATAAAGTTAAATTGAGCTAAATTGAATTGAGTAGCTACCACTTTAGTTTTACTCCTCATTGGGTCTTTTTCCTTCTTTCTACCTTTGCTATGGATAAAATAAGAGGTCACACTGATATACAGTATATACTTTCATGGTAAGGTTTTCATTCATCACCTGGAAGTTCAGCAGATGCTGACTTTCTTATTCTTATCAGTTTAACCTTATTTAATCTAAAAATGAATAAATGAATCAATAAATGGACAACAGAAAATACATTTATTTTAAACAGCTTCATATCACCTAGATAGAGTCAGAGGATAAATCCTCAAATGGCAAAACATATAACCCAAGTGATCATCATTGATGCTGATCAGATGCAAGAGGTCAGTCAAACCACACATATTTTAATATTTTGGCTTAGTTATAAACGGCTTCTTAAAATTCAGGTTTTCTTGAAATGACACATTTAAGCCAGAGAGACAAGGCCATGCATGCTGCAGAAATTCAATTCACAATGGTCACAGAATGATTACTTTTCTTTTTACATCTCAAGAATTCAATGAATTCATGGCTCAATATGGGTCAGATTACCCTCACTGTGTGGGCGGCCTGACTTTTGTTAGCCAGGCACTTGGTCGGGTTTAAAGTGTCAAATGTCAAACGCCTGGTCTCACCAAAGAAACATTAAATAATCAAGAATCTGAATGCTAGATTTGTGCTGATTTCATGTGTGTTCCACACAGCATGACTTTCAGTGCATTTAGTGCGACATTTTATTCTTTGTCTGACAGTTTTGCAGGAAGCTGCCAGCGTATTTTGATGCAATGTAGCATTTCAAAATCTAAATGAAACCATAATGTAGTTCTCACCTAAATCAAGTCGTTTTGAATGTGTGAAATGGTTCTAAAATACAACACCTAAATCCTGAAATGAGAATTCAAAGTCATGTTATTTAAAAAAATAAAAAAAAAGGACAAAGGGCTCAAACTCGGTTGTTCAGCTTACAGCTGTATGCGTAACTCTAATTTCTGACCCCTTTAACCTCTAAACAAAGGTTTTGTGACCTTTTGTGTTTGATCCAAATACGATTTCATGAACATTTCACAAAATTTGGTGACACCGTCTTCTTCAATGCAGATATTTTTGTGTCCAACTATCAAAAGTTTTCATGTGTTTATGTGCAAACGTCCTAAAGATTTTGAGATAATTAAATACATTTTATTCCATGGCAAGAATTTTTTATCATATATTATTTAAAGGTGAATGATATACTGGATTATTTCAACAGGCAACATACAGTAACATGATGTGGAGCACATCTAAATGAAATGTGTTGTGCAGTCGGAATAATGTTTAAGAGATTATGGGTGTTAAAATGCAGTGAATTTGCATTTGTTTTTCATTCACCTGAGATATGTCTTAGTAACTGCCCAGTCAAACAAAGATGTCACTCTTTATTGGAAAGTGGAGAGGACAAAAGCCTGCTATAAGCCATCACAATGTCTTCTTTGATAATAATAATAATAGTAATTACAAAAATAGCATAAAATAAATAGCAGCGACTGTACATTTCACAGCCACATGTAACAGATCAAGTGGAACAACAAACATCTACAGAATCCCCTCCACAAGTCAGCCCAGGCACAGTAACCATGCTACTTTAAACAAAACGGGGATAGCTGAGGAAATGATGTATACACTCTTAAGCTCATGCTAGCAAAACTATATTCATTTAGAAATTCATATCGAGCTAGGAAAGTGAGCCTTCGGGCTCAATTATTTTTATGCACATTATCCAAATCCACTCAACATAAACTTTAACACTAATCGTATACCATATTCTTTTTTTGGAGCATTGCTGGAAAATGAGACTGAACATTGCCATATCATTTCATGTCCCAGGTTAGAAAAGAATAGAATAAAAAGCAATGACAATTGATCCAATGGTGCAAATCATTTGCAAAAAGATTTCCCCATGGATTTTAAACAATATGGAAACAAACATTTTTCACAGCCTCCACGTTTCAGAAGTGCAAGTTTTATTAACATAACACAGACTGTAGCTCAGTTGGGCCAATAAACAACCAAAAGAACATTTTTTAAAGGTTTTGTGTACAGCTGAAATGACAGTGACACTTACAGGATTAGATGAATGGGGAACCCTGAACCACCAAACCTGCTGCTAGTTTCTGAAATGTGAAAAGTCTGCAGGTTTGCAGAAGACCAAGGTTTCATAGCTCCACCACCAACATCCAAACACTTTTTTCTCTTCTACAAGTCACTTGCATGAAAAACTTGTGGGGTGGGTTTTGCAGTGAGGGAAGACAGCACAGCATGTTTGTATGTGGTTGCTGCCTCAGCTAAGGTTAATAAAGAAGAAGCATAATATGTTTAACAGAGTAAAACATTTTATTTCTCCAACAAAAGGCCAGAAGAACAGGAACGGTGTAATAACCAGTTACAATGTGTTAAATTTTAGTAGAAAAGCAGTGTACAGCATGTACAGCTTGCACATTTTCTGACTCTATAAACAGACTTGATCATTGATTAGTTCACGTTTGTTGCTGCAAGCTATTTGAAAAAAACAAAAACAAGAAACAAACAAAAAATATTTTGAGTAGTAAATAATGCCTTCAAAAATGCATGGGCATAAAACCTGCCGTTTAAAATCCGTGACAACATGCAGTAACTACAGCGTAGATTGCACCTTCTCAGCCCAAAAATGTTTATCTGTTGTCTCTGACAAAAATTTGGAAAGCTGCCCGGTGTAAATTGGTCCCTGTGTGGAGGCAGGTTTCTTTGGTCATCCTCAGGTTTCCATCAGCTTGGCTCTCCACAAAACGAATCCACCTTTTCTTAATTGTAACATTCCACGCAGACAGAGTCTGTGTTTTTTTTTTAATTCCTGCATCCGGGGAGCATACGTTTGTGTTATTAAGGCAAGATGTTAAACCCACTGCTGAATGTCACAGTGTGCTGTTTAAAGTGATCGCTTACAGCCTTTGAAAAGTTTCAAATGACCGTCTTAGTTGTCCATAGTGGAAAAAGTGCATTGTCTTCCTGTAAAATATACTCAAATGAAAGGAATAATAGAAATATAGAAAGATTCAAGTAAAGTAAAAGTGTCATAATGCTGGTTGGTTCAAACTTGTCTTGAGTAATTTAGTGTTCTCACCAAGTAGTACTTAAAAAATGGTCCTTCTGGAAAATAATTAAGTTTGTCATTACAAATAAGATGCATTTATGATTTACCTCATAAATCTGAAGATTGCTAAATTTTTAACTTCAGATCAATTTGGGGTACTCGGGGATATTAAACTTCGCTCCTTAAAGGTTCACTCTCGTGCAGGTTTTAGATATTTCCCTGCTCTAACTGATTCAAATGAAATGGATCCAACAGTTGTCAAGTTTTACGCAACGACCCTTTCATTTATATCAGGTGTGTTACAGCATGGAAACATGTATGTAAATCCTGCAGACCGGAGTTTCAGATCCCAGATGTACAAAGTCAAGGATCACCTTTTAGCCCAGTATCTGCAGATTTGAGATTTTTCCCTGCTGCAAAACACTGGCCCAAGAGTTCAGGAGTTGGTGACCCCTGCTCCAGTAAAAGAGATTAAAATCCAAATCTATTTTACTTTATTAATCTTTCAATTTATAAAATGCAAACAGGACGTCAATAATTGAGCCTTTCTTGTCCAAACAAACTGATGAATTCATGCTTCCTTCTGTTTTAATCTGTAGATCCATTTATACACTACATGAATCTTGAGAAGAAAACAGAACAGATACAGAGACAAAACTTGGTACCAACAAAAATTGGCACCACACGGTTTTTTTTCTGAATCCACGCAGAAGCATCTGATGTTTTAATCTGAAAATAAGATTATTGAACTGTATGATTTTCACATGATAGCACAGACATGAACACCCACACAGTTATGCTTGTGAAAGAGCTGTGATCGAAGCTGCAAGCTAAATTAAGGAGAAAGAGAGATTAGAGACTTAAAAGGAAATCAAGCCAAGGCTGTTGCTATCATTTGGATGTTTAAACTAGAACACTTAAAAAACCTGAGAGAATTATTCTGAACCTTTGTGCCAATTAACCTCCAAACTTCCCAAACACTACATGATACCCTTCTTTATTTGAGTTGCATGCTGTTGGTACAAATGTAATGCAGAAGCAGAGCAGGTGTCTTGCAAAAATAAAAAAACATTACTGTAAAAAAAAACATAAAAAAAATATACTGATGTCCTTTAATCTCTTGTAAAACTGTGGAAATGGCTTTGATCCTCTGTTTGGTACACCCCTCCTTCCAGTCCATGGGTCTTTGCCTGATAAAGACCTGCGTGTAGTAGGGAAACAGTCAGACTGCCTTTCTCTGTGGAGAAATGTGTTCAATCACCATGGCTACCAGTCAGAGAAGAACCCCCTGCTGTGGTTATTATGATTTATCTGTCAGCTCAGAGCGCAGGTTAACAACTCACTGTCTATGTTATAAATGTGTGTTTGTGTGTTCGGGAAGGCTCATAGGTCAGCTATAATATTAGATTGTAATTATTCATTTAAAGAAAGAAAGAAGCAGTGAAATTTCAAGCATCACCTCTAAAAAAAAACATTAAATGGATGGCCCCCCCGGTCTCCGGTGCCTCCCAGCAGCAGCGCTGATGTGAGAGTGGGAACATGAGAAAGCTTTGAGCAGTATTGATTCAGCCGAATACTCTTTGAGTGAGCACCAGAGGATCCGAGGAGAGAATTATCCATGCACCATTTCCTCCGCTGCTCCCGTGTAGAAAATTCTGCAGTTCCAGCTTTCTGTTAGCCTACGTACAGCAGGAACACACACACACACACACACACACACACACATAGACACAGAAAGACACATTCACACTCATATGCTGTATTGAGGTTTGAGAATAAAAATTGTTTGATTTATTTATAGGTGTTCCCTTTAATCGGATTGGCCCAGCACATGCTTTTCCCCTGTCAAATTCATCTTAAAATAGGATAAAAGAAAAAGAAAAACTACAGATGGGCTGTCGGAATAGAAAGGATTTATATTCTCCCCATCTGCACATAATTTCTTCCATTTAATTGCAATTTTGGTTATTACAGGCACCCCAGATCTGTTCCTAAAAGTGTGCTGAACTCGAGAGAGTTACCAGATTTTACCTTCAATTTTTAGTTCTTCCCATGAGCTCATTGCCATAAAGCAAGAGGAATATCTGTGACACGGGGCATTGTCTGCATATGCCGCTTTGCCCTGAGTTTATCCTCCTCTTCTCCTCCCCACCCGGGTTCTCCTGAATAATACACGCCAGCCCCCCCCCCTCTCCCCAATTCCCTTCCCACCCAGCAGCCCCGGCGTCCAATGACAGACGCGCATTCCTCTCCAGCTATCCCGTCGGAGCCAATCCCCGCCGCCCCAGTGATCCCTGTAAACCGGATGCCCTCCCTTCTGCCCCCTCCAACCCACGTAATCTGTGGATCACAGAGGCAGACGCGCAGTTGTTGTGGAGTTGGACTCGGATGGAGATGATGAGAGTGAAAATAGTGACTATATCAGACGCGCGGAAATCGCATCAGTCCGCCTCGACAGGACAGTGAATCCTGCAGGAGGCGGAGGGAAACCTTGTAAGTATTGCCATCGGGCTCGTGTAAAAGGGAGGAGGTGTTTTTGTTTAATCAGATTACGCTACTGTGATGTTTTTTCTTTTGGTTTGAGAAAAACAAAAAGTCTGAATGTTTCTCTGTAGGCCTTTTTTATGTATCTGGGCTGATTGTGAAACTGCGTGTGGTGTGGGTTAGGCGCGCGGCTGTGCATCTCCAACATGAGCGCATGTGAATTTGTTCTACATGCCAGTCATTTCTTATCGGTATGACTAGAGGGGTTAAATGATTGCTCTGGAAAATAATTGGCCTCTTTACGCACGCGTAACGTTTTGAAACGCTTGTCAAGACATTTCCATGCGCAGATGATGTCCTCGCCTTTTGAAAAGTTTCAGCTATATGTTTGAACAGCTCGCGGAGCTCAAAGACATTCTGACTGAAGGTTCGGAAAAACAAAACAACTTTGATTCATTTCACTCAGAAGACAAGTCTCCTTGTTCCCATCGAGCCATGAACACTGATACGTCTTTATTATTTTTCCAGCCGAACAATGCGCACCGGCTTTGTGCAGACCATCTGTCATACATGGGCATTACAGCCACCCTCCTGTCCCCTCCCAAAAGACACCTGAAGAACAGAAGAGGCAGCGATCATTTCGCCACCGAGCCCTGACTCGCGATATGATCCGTCAGGGTGGAGGGGTGCGTAACGCAGCCGGGGAGAAAAAAATAAGAGCCTTACGGGTGCAGTTTAAAACGGCCACGTTTAGTGTGATGCCACGCGTGGTTCATGTATATCTCCCAGTCACAACGCAACAAGGAAGTGGAGGGTCCAAGTAGACAAGAAGGTTTTTTTTTTATTTTTTAAAAAAAATTTGTTTGTTTGTTCTATTTTCGCATCCTGAATTCTCGGAAACAGCCTTTGCGCATCAGACTTCCTCCCGGATTCTGGGCCCGCGGCACATGGGCAAAAAAAAAAAAGGCAAAAAAAAAACAGCCAGACTGCCATTTTCAGGGTGGGCGCTCTGAGAGGATGCACACTCACCATATGAACACACACACAGCGTTCAGTTTTAGGCTCACAAATGTGGCTCTGGACTTTTTAACCCCTGCTAGTTTAATGTAGCTTAGATAGTTTTGTGTGCGCGTGTGTGTGTGTTTTTTTTAGAGTTGAGTTTAGAAAGTGCTCTGCTCAGTTACTCTATGTGCAGTGCCAAGCACTAATATGCCTTACGGTTAATGAGGCAGTCTCCATAAATTCTCCTGCCATCTGGATGTTGCGGGTCTAGACGCTTAGAGCAGCACTACAGTTTACTGGGTATGGAGTATGCACAGCATGCCTTAATGAAAAAGGCAAATTCATGCATTTTTTGGGTTTTTGCTTTAGAAAGGTTGCAACAAAATTGACCTACTGCTGAGAGCTGTTTGCTTGTATTTAACATTCATTCCACAAACAAATAACTGAAATCTGTCTCGATGTGATCCGCTGTGATGGCTTCACTTCCGGGAGTTACATATAATTCGCTTTAGCTTTGTTGTTGAACAAAACAAAAAGATAAAATAAAAGCAGCAGCCTCCCGCTTCCTAACAATAAAGAGCAGTGCATATCTGTTTAATTCACTTTCAGTTGCTCTCAGAGTCATCAGGGAGGGCTGCGAGAGCAGGGCCAAGCCAATGTCTTCCTGCTGCTGTAATGTGGTCAAAGGAGCATTTGGATGTGGGTTATCTGATATCCTGTTGCCATGATCGTCATTTCTATGTAAGTCATTATCACATATGATGAGATTTATCAGCTGCGCCCTCTAATTATGTCGAGGAGCAAACCTGCTATCACAGGAGATGCTTGCAACCACGGGTTACTGCTGTTCCTGTGTTGCACGCCATCTCTAACCAGAACAATTAAAAATGGATAATTAATGTTTAGTCAGGGAGTCCCACTTTCTACCACCTAAATTCCACATGAGACTTTGTTTATGGATCCAAAGCATCAAATCTTATCAGTGCTGTGTAGCAGAGGTTGTAGCGTTTGTGTTCACGCGTTCCCCGTAAATGGAAGTTGGGACCTGGCTAAGTGCAGGAACCTGTGTTTGCAACGTAATGTGTTTGTGCTTCCCTGTGCAGTGGAGGGTAAATAGAAAGGTTAGGTAATGGAGACCCCTGGCCCCTGCCTCGGGCATTGCGACATACTGCCTATCTAGATGAGTGGTTGACCTCCGACCTCTTGTCTAGCCAAGGGCTCGGGTCTGCTTGGGTCAAGCCAGGTGGCTTTCAAGAGCCTATTGGCCCGTTCAGAAGCACATGACATTTGAACTCTCTCCACTTGTGAACCAAATGCACTCTTTGGGTTTATGAAGAAACTTCTGCAGTGCGTGCGAGTGCATGCTTTTGTGCACATGCAAGTGTTACTAAGTTTAGGGAATCTTGTCCGACGCAGAGGATCTTCTTTCTGACTGAACCAAACGATCGGATTCTTTTTATCTGGAGGTGAGAAGAAAAATGCAGTGATGTAATAAAGAAAACCAGTCAAATTCCAGCGACTTGCATAATCCTGATATGTAGATTTCCCCTCATCACAGCTTCTGTGTCGCTGCCTTAACTGTAAAAATACGACGACGCACAGCCCGGTCCCGACCTCGTCACAGCTGTCTCCATTCTGTCACAACACGCTCTCCTGATTGTATCTCTGTGCAAGGAACTCCCCGTGGAAATTTTGGAATCTTTCCCATTGTTCCTAAAGGAAAGAGGTCTTTCATATGGAAGTGGGGAATGCCAGGAAATGACAGGCATTCTTTGTGGACTGTTTGAAAATAAACTTGTGGGTCCTCGCTTTCCTCTCGACAGCTAAAAAACTACAAATTGGAAGAGAGGATTCTGGCCTTAACAGTTCCTCAGAGGCATTTTCACTTTACGAAGTTTTCGGCTCGAGTTTACACCCCGGTGTGTTTTTATTTTGCATTCAGACGTGCCATCAGAATTTCGGGCTGACAAGCTTTTTGTCCAGAACTTTCCCTCCTTTTTTTCTATAGGTTTTTCAAAGAGTGCATTCAAATTTTCTTCATTATTTGTCCTTATGTTGCCTTATCTTCACCCCTCCCCAGCTTTGGACTCGACCCCGCTGCCTCTTTATGAGGTGTGACAGTGAGGTCTGGTTGCTGTGCGGACTGGAACGTACAGCTTTGCATTCAGCCGGCTGTGGCCGGGTTTGGGGAGGACTTAAACTCACTTCACCCCTATACATTTCCTTGTATACAGGAACTCCCTTCACTTTGCTGAGCAGGCATGAAAGTGCAGCATAGAAAGAAAAAAGGAGGTGGGAACGGGGGAGGCGGAGGCGCTGCTGTCTTTAACCTCATTCAGTAGTAAAAAAGTAAAGCTAAAAGTTTTAAAAAAGCTAAAAATAGGGACTTTTAACAATTTCTTTCTCGCTTTTCTGCATCAACAAGTTCACCATCTTCCCTGCGTGCAGCTTGGCACTGTCAGCTGTCCAAAGTTGAACGTTTTTAATTTCTTTTCTAGTTTTACACACGCAGCTTATGCCCCCCCATCTCTTTTTCCGTCGCTCTTCCTCGTGCTCCTCCTCCTTCCCTTGTTGTTTTTCCCACTAGGCCAGCGGTAGTTCCCAGGTATTTGACCAGCGTAGCGTAGCCGGGAGGCCGGTTGTTCTGTCCTCGGTGAGACAAAGGCAGCGTGCCTGAAGGAGAGGGATGAAAGGAAACGGGGCTGTGCAGCCACTCCTGTTTACAATGGGTAACCTCCTTAGCGAGGCTGTAGAGCAAATAACCACCTTCTCGCTCCCTTTTTAACAAGCAGCCACTCTGAGAGCGTGTCTCCATCGTTGGTAGAAGGCGATCTGTGCACGTAAATGTGCAGACGCGAGGAAATGCTGCACAGCACAGATGCATGAAATGAATACCAGTTTTCTCTTCCTTCCACCTGCTGAGACAGATGGAGATGTTTCCTGTTGAGGTTTCGGTTTAAACGGTGAAAAGTGGGTTTGGGAGACACAGCAGAGTTGCATAAAAAAAGAAAAAAAATGAAGCTTTTATCAGCTACATTTTTCTTCTAAGCGTGTTCCAGCAACACATATTACCAATATTTCCCACATTGCTGAATGCTTATGAATGAGTCTTTTTGTGTGTATATGTGTGTGTGTTTTTGTGCCCGCTCTAACCCACTGCTGCTCAGTCTTCTGTCATCATCTCGGGTGGTAGTCAGGGGGAGGGAGCGGAAGCTGCAGGAGTCTTTTATGGCTGGAGCTCCAGAGACAACCTGTTCTCAGGCACCTCTCTGCTGGCACTTTTTTATGACATCATAAATTCCCCCATTTCCTCTGACCAGCCCTAGGTGGGTATAAAGGACGTACCTGGCCAGTAATTGTCTGTCTGGCTCTCTCATCTGTCAGATTCTTTATTCCACTGGTGGCTTCTTCCACAGCCAAACTCTCAGACCGCCCGAAGATGCACAGATCAAGAGTGATTACAAAAAAAAAATGGATTGATTGTAGACGGGAACTTTGCAGCATCTCTTTTGTCATCTGTGAGGAGAGGATGTTTGGGGTCTTTTCTGCGCACATGTGCGCTCCAGGCCATCACCAGCAGCCATGCTCTTAGACCTGTTTGATACCTTTTGTTTGTTGAAGTTTTAGGGATGAAGAGTAGAAAAGAAAGGATTAGAGGAAGAAAGAAGAGATTCTTTTTCGAGGACGGGGGGGGGGGGGGGACGACCCACAGGAACATTCATCGCCCACATTCATTTGACGCTCAGCTTGGCTGGCCTCACGGAGGCTGGAACAATACACGCACCAGCGTGGCAACATTCCATAAGGTTAAAAAGGTCACGGGTCACCCGGTGACCACAACCTGCCAATCAGTCTCAGGGCACTAACTCCATGCCTTTTCGCTTTATGTCTTTGCACTTGTTGAACAGACTCTGCACCTTGTGTTACAATGTGCCCTTTGCTCTCTAATAGACTACAATGACAAAGATTACTTTAACATTTTTTTAATGCTCGTCAAATCTGTTTTAGCTGACGTATTGAAAGTTAAAACACGCACAGAGGAGGCGGTGAAGAGGGGGATTTATTTTGCTTCCATGTTTTAAACTTTAGAGTCTGCAGCATAAAACAAGGAGGATTGGAGACAGAAAATAAGTCCAACTAAAAGCTGCAGAGCGTTCAGATGGAAGCGGAATTCTTTGCCCAGATTTCCTTGGCAGTATATTCCTAAATTTGCGTCTGTAGCTTATGGCGCATACAATAACCCAGCCAGATGTTTTGCATGCCCAGACCTATATATGGTAGGAAAAGAGCCACCACAAAGCAACCCAGCTGTAATTATTGTCCATATTTTAAACTGATTTATGCCTATTTCACATAATCAGCCCAAAATGGTCACTGATTAATCCAGTGAGGGCACTGGAGGGGCTCAAAGTCAGATTTTTCCTCCCTTATGAAAAAATCCAGGTTTGTTTTTTTTTTGTTTTTTTGCGTACCACAGCATTCTTCAAATAAAGGTTGATGGTCGCTATTAAAACAGAGCGTATGCATGTGTAGGCATAGAGGCCCTTCCAGGCAGACTGCAGGTCTGGTAGTCATTACGAGTGAACATACAGTATACAATGGAGTGGACATGCAGCTACATTAAAGCCTCACCCATGGCCACATCAGACCACCCCAGAGACACACTGCTGGCACTTCCTCTGCCAGCTCCCATCGTTCAGGCCTCGAGGGGGTTTTGGGATTTCCGGGGGAAGCAGTGGACATTAATCGTCTGTTGACCAGGAACTTTCTCGTGAAAATCATCTTAGATTTTCAGACAAGACGTTTGTCCGTGTTTCTGTGCGTGCCTCTAACTGTTTGTGCTTGTTTCTGCTTTTGTTTTAGGTTTCCATTTCTGGGACTCTGTGAAGATCGATTCAATCAGGTATCCGGCTCAACAACACGCATGCATGTGTCACATTCAAATGGTGAAGCATCCGAGAAACATGACTTTTAAACCCCACCCCAGTTTTTATCCTGCACAATAAATCCACTTACAGTAGAGGAAGGAGACATCGCTCTCTATTAGTCTGCAGTTAGAAATGAAAGCCTATCCGGCTGCAGCTGTGGAGGAGCTACCAAAGATGGGGACGTTTATTGTCAGGAACAAATAGAGGCCTTTTTATTTTGTCTAGCAGCTGACGCCTCTCCCCACCCACTCCTCTAAAACCGCTTTTGTCGGTAATGTAGAGCAAGGCAAGAGCGAGACACCACCAGAGTTTCTTAGCAGGAAAAAAAAAAGAAGGAAAGAAAAAAAAAAGAAAAAGGAGTCTGGGGTTTGTTGGCGACAGGCATGGGGGCATGGGGAGGAAAAAAAAGGCCCGGCTGTTTGCCATATGCTGTAATTATCTGCTATTTCAAAAGATTATCTCCTTCCATCAATATAGAGTTTAATGTATATGTATAAGTAGGTATGTATGTGAGTGTGTGTGTGTAGTTGTGATTTGATCTCTGGTCTGTAACCCCAGTGTAATGTTGAGACTCTTTGGCTTGCAGCTTTACCACACCCCTCCCAGCCCTAGCCCGCCCTCATGCGCGCTCCCTCCCACACACACATGTAGAAGCACACAGTCTCTCCGTACAAAAGAAATATTCAGCTGTAGAGAAGGGGTCCCCTCACAGGGCGCGACATTGAACTGGGGGGGGGGATTAAGGAGAAATGGCTGGCTGACACCGGGGTTGCCATGGCAAAGCCCCCTTTTCTCCTCTGCCTCGACCCTCTGCCTATTTTTCATTTCATGCCTCATTGTGGGGCGAGGTGGAAGTGTGTGTGTGTTTGTGATGGAGACGGGAAGGTGTAACGTGGCGAATGAATTTAGGGTTTAACTGAAGCTTCACCCCGACGGAAGCTTCCACCTCACATCAGCTGGTGCTCATGTCGACTTTGAATAATGCGTTACATAATTGAACTTTATTTACAGGCCCGTGTCTTTCTTTCATTCAGGACGTATGAAATCATTTTGCACGTTGCTCCATATTCATAGAGGAAAGCGTATCACGAGGGAATGAGGACAATCATTCAGCGGATTCATGGGACAAAAACCATTTTGTCTGTTTTATGACTTTGTAAATTACAGCTGTGGTAATGTGACACATCACTCATCCATTGTAGGCTGCGTCTTATCATGCACGCTCAGCGCTGGCCTCTGCGCCCCGGCAGAGTAATGGATGCGGGTCTAGCTTACACAATGACATCGGCTCCCCGAGCTGATGAAACGGGCCGATGGATGACCCTAGATCAGCGTTTGTCATTCTGACGTCAGCCCCTGCCGCTCTGCGAAGCAGCAGCAGAGCAGTGACACTGTCGGTAGTTGTTGACCCCCACCCTCTCCGCTTTGGCGTGCTTCTGACAATGGGAGCTCATAGTCTTCAGTTGGGGGGGTCTGAAAGAAGCTGGGCTGCGCAGTGGGACAACTGCATTGTTCTCTGGACTGGATGTCCATGAGAGTCTTGGCAGAAATGAAGATGGCTCAGAAATGTTGAGCTGGGGGGTGGTCAGGGCTACAATATTTTTACATTCCCTTTTTTTTTTAAACCTGTCTGATTAGAAGGTTGACTCACGACGCTTTCAAATTAAAGAAATACAGCCTTTATTTATGTTATTTTTTACCCCTTTTACGTCCATATATAAATTAAAGACTCTTTGATTGCGTACATGTATGAGTCCAGGACATTTTAACAAGCGATAGCGGCTAATTTTTGGCTTTTGACACTCTCTCTCTATCTGCCAATGGGGTTAACTTCCGGATTCCATAGGGGAAGGCTATTACTGGCTGATTGAAATCCAGAAGTTACGGAAGTTAACCCCATTGGCAGAGAAAGAGCGCCACACCAAAGCGAAAAAATTAGCCGCTATTGCTAACTAAAATGGCCTGGACTCCTTCATATTGCGTAATCAATTAGTTGTTCATTTTTATGGACTTACCCCTTTTACTACATAATACACCGTGTAGAAACCATTTTTCTTACAAAGATTAGAACAATATCAGGTATAGCTCCTTTAAATAAACAATAGAGACATGGAGCTGGATCCGTGTCAATGGAGGGACTTTCTATTGGAAGAATAAACTGAAAGACCATACTTTGTGGATTAATGATAGTATCTGGAAAGTGTTAAACACAGTTGTAATTTCATTTCCTCATCAAAGAAACTCCCCCACTTTTTTCATGTGTGTTTTTTCCCCCATGTAAAACTACTTCAGCGCTAACAACCTCCTGCTTTTGTGTGTTTCAGATGCTGCTACGGCCTTTTCCCATCAGGAGATAAAAGACCTGCGCTCGGTCTGATTAATGAGGTGGTAGTTATAGAGTAGTGCATATCTTCACAGCGTATAAACACATCAAGTTATTCTCTGCGCATAACATGATCAGATGTGTCACTGCCTTGCGGACAGAACCCACTGTCTTGTGTCGTTACGTCCCCCCTTGTTGCGCAAGCCGACCTCTGCGTTTTGAGCGACATCCCCGTCCCCGTCCCTCGCCCAGCCTGACTGCCTGTCTTCCCTTTTCCTCCCTCTCCTCGGCGTCCTGCCTCCTCTGTCAGCTCGGCTCACGGTCACGACCGGCGTCCCCGCCTGCCTCGGCGAACATTCAACGCTGTCGGTGAGTTTGGTATGGATCGCATAAAAACCATCGACCGTTGACTGTGCCCCGCGGCTCGCTCTGGCAACGCCAAAAATGGGGAAAAAAAGATCAAATGAGAAATGGACAAAAGAGCAAGTGGGCGCCACATGCAGATGCAGAGAGGAGAAACTGCATGCACACACAGGCATAAGTGCCACTCTGTTTCCACTGTACCCAAAGAGCAAAGGTCACAATCAACATTCATTGCTGTCGCTGGGTTGGACTGTGTAGAAAAGCTCACTGAACAATGAGTGCAACTGTGGCCCAGATCTGCCTGACTCGCGCCTTAGCCAATCAGCCGGCCCGGATGCGAAGCACTCTGATTTCTTTATTTATATACTTCTTGTTTTTCACTTCTATTTTCCCCTCTCCTCCCTCCTCCCTCTCCGGTGCCGGGAGTTTAAGAGGGGAAGAGAGAGCGATAGACACGCAAATAGACTTCTGGCTGCTTGCTTTCTTATCCTCCTCTCCTCTAATTGATGGTTATGTGTGCAGCTAGGGGGAAGGAAGCAGAGTGAATGTGTAATCATTTGGAGTCTCTTCTCCTCTAGATGTTTCATCCCTCTCTTTTTTGTTTGTCTAATTATATACTGAGCTCAGTTTTACTGTGTGTCTGCGCCGGCAGGAAATACGGATCGGCAGAGGGAGGACAAAGGAACACAAAAGGGTTACAATGATCACAGCACTAAACAAAAAAAAAGATGATCGAGTATTGAGGGTATTTTCTGTAATATTGCAACTGGTGCTGCTGCAAATGTTGCCGGATAAAAGCAGTTTTCAAAATGTAAAAAGATTGTTTTCACCTTTCTGACTGAGGATGCTTCATTGTTTGTGTCTGCTCTTCATGCCTGTCCCTGTTTGTGTGTGCATTTGTGTGTCTGCATGTGCACGCAAGCTATGATAGAGGACCTGTCCGCTGATCTCATGGTGCAATATGTTATATTCCTTCTATACTCAGCCTTACTCCCTCATGGGAAAAAAAGCTTGTGTTCATCCTGCCTGGGACACTGCTGCCACTTCTCATTGTACCTGTTTTGTAACAACTCTTTCCTTTTATCAGGTTTTCAGTGAAGATAAACACGCAACTCACATAAAGTCTCACGTAAAGTCTGCAAGGTATCATTAAAGTTTAGTACAAACCAATTCATCAGCGTCCAGTTTGATTATTTGCGCTATCAACTCACATTCAGTGATAAGTCTTTGTAACATACCCCTCCAGCTCCATCTCTCTGTTGTCTCTACCGCTCTTTTTTTCCCCAATGTACTCTTCTGTCATTTAGTAACCAAGCCCCCATGTCCATGTCCTCCCTTTCCTGAGTCTTTCTGTATTATTCATAGGAAAGCACTCTGTGCAGTGGTGCAGAAGAGTGGAGGTGATGTAATAGCGGCTGCAAGCGTTGCTTTAGACCATCACTTGGGATGGATTCATGCAATGTGAAAAGATGCCCAGTTTGCTCAGCTTTGTTTGTCTTGCCAACAGCTACAGCTGATGGCCTCGGATTGGACGTTTATATAAGGAAAAAGTTTATGCATAAGTTGAATCTGTTTGAGACAGGAAGTTGCGTATCAAATAAATCAGGTACAGTGTTTGTGTTAAAAGTGAAGGAAATCATGAAATTTTATATAAAAGTCCGTGTTGATCAAAACTGTTTGACAAAACATTTTCACGCTTAAACCAAACCACAGCTGCACATCTAGTGGAGGTGTTGCAGATTTATTTGGCAGCACTTTGAAGTGACGTTAGCGCCATCTAGTGTCCAGTTTCCTCACACAGTTCCAGTCTGTAATTGGTCTAAAAATCACATCATGGGATATTTTTGGAAAAGAAACCGCAGTGGAGTCATTATTTCCACAGTTAATGATGTTAAGATTTTTTTTCCCATCTTGACTAAATCCTCTCTTGTCCTCTGACCTTGGTTGTGTTTATTCGGAGTGCTCCATAAATCTGATTTACACATTAATGACCAAGTTTATTGAAGAACATAATACAGTCACCATATGAATAATATATGCACACACAAAAAGCAGTATTCATCCTAATAATGACTCAAACATCAAACCCACAATTTATTGTTTCACCTTACCTGTAAATGACCACTGGTGTACAGCTTTCAGGGATTGATTGGCCTGTTTTTTAGTAGATTAATTAGAAAACAAGTGATAAAAAGTTGGTTAGCTGTAGCTTTCATGATAAGTATTTATGATTATCTATACCCACAGTGGCATATGTATTCTCCCTAAAACAGGATGTGTCTAATGATCATGATGCCTCATTACTTCTTGACAGAGGGAACAGACATAGGACATTAAAAGTGGTAACACATGGAAATTCATAAATTTATCTTTACTTTAAGACTAAATATTTCCAAGCTGTAATTGTAAAAGTACATTTGCCACGGACAGATGGACGCATTATATAGGACATTTTATGGCTTTTTGATTAGCTGGTGTTATATATAGGAGGTGTTATAGGTTTATAATTATGAAAATAGATGCATCATATAAATATGATTTATACAGTTTATAATTATAATACCAGCTATTTTTTGGATGCAAAATAGAGGATTAGGACAGAAGATCTCTGCTGGAATCTTTAAAAGGATGATCCTGCAGTTCACAAGAAGCAAGACAGAAGGCGTCATTGAGATGCAACCTTATTGTTTAATGTAATGTTACAGCCTGTGTTATACAATTCTAATCATTATATAAATAATTACATTTTATTCCATGAATTTAAAATACCATTGAAGTTGAGTCTCAGTAGTGTGAAAAGCTGCACAGCAGTGGGGGGTAACCCATCCACAAAGTGGTCAATTTCTCATGAAAAATAAAGAACAATGTTGCATGAAAAAAAGCATTAAAAGACGAATGAATGGAGAGCTATACTTGATAATAATGAAAAGATAAATGTATGATTATTGGAGTCTAACCTCTAAGTTAAATGAAAGTAGAATATTTTGCATAAGGTTGAAAAAAGAGGTTAAATTCCAGATTTTATAAAAAGTATATTAGGGTGTTGCTTCTCACAGACACCGTTTCTCCTGCTGTTTTTCTTTTATCTCACATTCTCTTTATTATCTCCCTGTATTTATCTTTTAGTGGGTTAATGTTTTTATGTGCAAAATAATATGTTTTTGTCTTCAATCTAGGTAATTACTTCCCTTTATCAAATTACAAATCCAGTCTCCTTTTCCATCATTTCCAAATGAAAAAGCCAATTCATCATCTAATATCTCACTGTTGTAACTTTTTCTTCTTACTAAGATCGCAGGCAGTCTGGTAATGACAGGGTGCTCTTTACTTTTATCATCTAACTGCAGTGTTTATTTTCCTGATTAACTAAAGGGAGTTTTCAAGCATCCATTTCTTATTTGAAAGGAAACCCAGATTTATTTTTCCTACTTTATATGCTACAGTTCAGTAAATAAATATGTATTTTTCTTGTATTTCCTTGGTTCATTCATTACTTTTAAATGGTATTTTGCATGACCGCTGGAGAAATCAGAGCTATCACTGGGTTAAAGACGCTAAAACACTGATAGATAGCCTACTCTATCATGTAAAAATCCTCCAGTGAAATTTTGATTCAGCATTACACTATCAGACTCATTTAGTTTTGTTCTACATATAATAAACACAACACTGTTAGATTATCTGTGTGTAAGCTGTTATTGCTATTCTGAAATACTTTACATTCACTTCAGGTTCCTAAAGAAGAAAAATCCCTGTTGGTCAAATTAAATTAATTCACGTACAGTAAGACGTCACCCAGGAAAACACCTGTTCCTTGAAGTTGAAGAAGAACCAATCAAGGCGTGTGAAGAGGGACCGACTGCACACTGCTCTAGGACAGACGTCACAGGCCTGAAATGATTGAAACACTTGTCTAATATTTAACAATGTGCCGTATATTAAGAGCATGTAATATTAACCCGTCTGTAAAATCCCAGCCTTATTAACAAAAGAAGCCAATTAAATGCTGTGAAGCAGAAAGTAGAATTCCCTCAGAAACACAGAGATATGAAGTGACTTAGAATGGAAATGGAAATTCTTCTTAAGAAAAGTAATTGTGTAAAAGTGCTTAGTTGCTTAGTCTCACTGTTTCTTTACTACCATGAAAGATGTCTTGTTGGTGCGGTGTCCAAGACCAACACATGTGCACAACAACGACCTATGTCAGCAATGATACGGCAGTGCGTGTCAACACTGAAATACCTGTTCTGCGACGTGTTTTACTCACCTGATGTCATCTGCTTTCACCGCTTAACTCACTTCCAGCTTTGATAACACTGCCAAAAACTTCCAGATCTGGATTATTCCCCTTTTCTTTCCATAACAAGTCAGATACAATAATAGCACTCCTGGAATGTACAGCGTTTTGTAATTTGCATACTGTGTGATATTTAAACACCCAAACATTATTTAGATGTCACCTGGGAGGTTTATTATATTTCAAGATATCAGCACACAAGACTCGCATGAAAATGTTTTGTTTTTTAAACACACCTTTATTAGCTTTATGTTCAAATATGTTCAAATATTTACAGATAGAAAAATATAGAAAATACATGTAACAGGGCTCTTACAACTGAGCTAATATTTACATTGCTTAACAACTGTATCATTTTTTTCTTCTTGTTTATAGCCAAGCTGAGGCTCAGCTTGGCTATAAAACAGTGACTCCTCCTCCGTTACTGGATAACAGGCAAAGCAGAGATAGGGAACCTGCTTCCGGGAGCTGTGCTCTGCTGTCACTCCTCACACCAACAAAGGGACTTTGCAGTCTGTGAAGTCTATTTCAGAGATTGTGATTTCTTGTGGAATTTTTGTGCTTTGTTCCTGCAATGACAATTGACTGAGATGAGTTTCTGCTCCTGCAGTTCGCTTGCAGAGTGAGATGGTTTGTTACTTTTCAGTCAAAGAAAAATCTCACCTTAAACGGTCGATGTAGTCCATCACCCAGTCCCAAGTGGGATCAGCACAGGCTCTATTACCTTTTTTTGTGAGGAAACTGTGGAGGAATAAGTGAACAAATAAAAAAAAGGACATGCATATTATTACCTCTATTGTAAACAGTTGTGAGTTATATGATTTGACTATGTGGAAGAATTTTTTTGTGACTCACATGATGGCATTTATATGACACATCTCTTTATCAGACTGCATGGAGTACCCCTTGATGTTTCCAAAAGGTATTTTGCCTTTCATGTAACTATTACAGCATCCAGGATAACCTTGAATGAAAAGACAGAAGAGAATTAAACAAGATTAGAAACATGAGTAAAAACATCATAAATAGAAGAAATTCAAATAAGCTTATATGAGAAGAAGAAAATGGGGATAAACAATAGAAAAATAAAGAATGCAGACAAGTATACGTACCTGCAGATGTGTTTGTGGCCAGCATGCAAACGGTAAGGAGCACGATGGCCATCACTGTGACTTTGATTGACACCATGTTTTCCTCTGAGCCAGTGGCGGCGTCTCTGATCTGAGCTACTATCTTGTCGTCAGGTTGAGTCACAAAAGTTGAACTGACAAACTGCTGAGCACAGCAGGCTTAAATACTTTCTGAGTGACACGGGAGAGTGAAATTAGCTCTGCCCACACAAAAGTGTTATAGCAGCACAAAAAAACCCCAAATCTTTCCCTAATAAAGACAAAAGGGAAAGATTATATCTCACGTGCACACTCCAACACAAAGTAGTGACATTCATCTGTGAGTGTGTTTTAATTGTATACAGAAGTTTACATGACGAGAAACTCCAAGAGGGTAGTGGTTTTGAAGTGCCCACAGTTAAAAGGTAGAAAGTTTCTGTGAATGTTTTTAATAAAATAGACACAATATCAGTTCAAAAACTTGACTTTCTCCAGATAATGTGAATGTTCTATGCTTTTTAATGAATTCATTTCAGTGTCTGCTCAAAAGCTGCATACACATAAAACAAGTGTATGCCTGCAACCACAAAGTCTGTTTGAACACTTTGGAGCTCTAAGTGAACATGTGAGATGTTAAAATGTGAGCATATGACTGGGGAAGAACAAATGAAGATGACAGATAACACATCAGGGTTGCAGAGAACATTCATATTTTTAAGACTCGGTTAAAGACCCACCTTTTTAGCTTAGCTTTTAGTTGATATTCAGTTATTTAAGTCTTAATTAGCTCCGTAATAGTTTGTATTTTATAT
>JAVQJG010049363.1:0-17033 GCA_036024015.1 Craterocephalus amniculus | reverse complement strand
CCCCCCCAGCCCAACACCCACTGAGTATTAGTAATAACTGTGACAAGTCAGTGGCGGAAAGTGCTTGAAGCTTTTCATCAGGCGGAGCATTAAGAGTGGGCGCTTTGGCCTCCTTTTGTTGTTCTTTTTGATTCTGTCATGGCCAGCAGGGCAGTTGTGTCCCAAGATGCTGGGATTGTGTTCTTAGCTCATTCAGGGCAAACTATTTGTTATCAACGTGTGGATTGCTGGATATGCCCGACTGTACATTTACAGGGAAACTAGAGCTTAGACGTACGTCACTGGTTATGTTGTAGTCCTTCCATCTTTCATCTGATTTGGCCAAATCCAGCTTTAAAACCTTTATTACCCTTGTTGAATATTCTCTAGTTTAAGTTAAAATATAAAGTTCTGTTGGAAACTCTTGGTTTAAATTGTGCTTTCTGCCCACACGCAGCCTAACAGCAGTGGTCAGGGGGTTGGAAAGGTCCCAGGCCACTTCACCCCAGTCTTGGCTCCGTCGCCACACCACGGCGCTGTGCGACCTGTCTCGCTCTCCATGCCCGACACCAAGCCCATCACCACATCAACAGAAGGTGAGAAAACCACCGCTGACACCACCGCCAAGCACCTTTCACTTTCCAAAAAAAAAACAAGCGAGCAGCAGCTCTGCCTCTCGCGGCTTTTATGCACCAGCAGTTGGACGTTGACTTTGTAATGTGGTCCTGTGGTATTTCTGCTTGCCCAGTACCTGGAAATGTGAGCAGACAGCGTGTTGGTTTGGGTGTAAAAGACACCTTAAAACAGCAATTACACATATTCTTTCCCATTCTGATTAGTAGTTAAATGAATGCACCCAGATGAAAATGGGCGTTTCAGCCTGTTTAAATCAGCCTGCTTTCATACTGATGCATATTACTTGTCCACTGTTTCAGCTTTCAGTATTTCGCCTCTTACTGACAGACAGGATTTCCTCAGCCACTAACATAGCAGTAGTGGGAAGCGTTGCCATTGACTTAGTATTTCAGTGACTAAATAACGCTGCAGTAAGAAGCTGTAGAAACATGGAAACAGACGGGTAGAAGAAGTGAAAATCTGCAGTGTTGCAGCTGGAGTTGAACAGGAGTCACAAGATTCTGCTCCTTCTCTCTGACTTCCTTCTGCTGATGAATGTTTTTATGTTTATTGTTTCTATCTATGCTATGGAATAACACTCTTCTGTTGCTGGTTGCTATTTAGCAGCTACTGCTTCACTTCCTGGCAACATACAGCTGTAAACCGGCTCTCTGTAAATTGGTGAAAAGGTGCTACCCTGCATAGAGAAGTGATGCTAATGACTCTGAGTCACTATATACTTTATATGCTTCCTACATGCTTTCATTGAAGTGCCTTTTATAATGCAAACGTGTATTTCTGTTTTATTTCATGATCTTGCCCAGGCTACTCAACCCCAGGCACCCCAACAGCTAATCGATTTGTAAGCCTGAACCCTAGAGACCCGGCCTTCCTCCACCAGCAACAGGTGAGGTCTTCCTCCATTTCAGCACTCAGTTTACTTGCTCCTCATGTTATCCTTTTCATTTTCTGCCCCACACTCCTGCCAGCACATCAGATGTGTTTGTTATCCCTGCCCTCTGAAAAAAAAAAGAAAAAAAAAAGAAAGAAAACAGTCCCAGTTGCAGCCTGAGTTGGATTCGTGGGCAGCAGTATGAGGTCTTGAGCTTTTTAGAATATCAGATCAGGCGCTGTTGGCAAAACAAATGAGTAATAGTTTTACTCGCATCTCAGAATGACGAGGGCGCAACGCCGCTAAAGATAGCAAGTCCTACTGAAAACCTGATTTTGATTCTTTAGATCCTGCAATCTTTTTCCGGCGAAGTCGATCTTTGCCAAAGTTAGAATTAAAAAGGATTCAAAGCTACGTTATCAGTATGTGTTCGAGTAAGCCAGAAACGAAACATCTTTCTCCTGAATTCACTTCAAAGACAGACGCAATGGTGAAGGGTCACTGTCGCTGTACGGGACACACGGGCGCTCTGCGGAGAGTAATGAGCTCATTTCCTTCACACATTACTTTGGAAGTCCTCTCACACACACGCAATCGATCCGCTCCTTAATTTGCAAGCCGAATCTGCAGAGCTGGCATCGCCCTGCTATAGGATGTCCTCGGACAGAAGCGCTAACCCTGTGTGTGTGTGTGTATGTGTGTGTGTGTGTCATTGCGTGGGTGCGTTTGTGTGTGTCTGCGAGGTTAGGAGGGTTGCGGTGTGGTCGGACGAGAGAGAGTGCCCCCCCCCCACCACCCCGTCTTATTGAAAGCACTGGTCTGAGGCCAAGGCTTTTCCAACCACAGCTAATTGAATGCATCTGCACGCAGCTACATAATGATCGCTGGATTTCTCCTCCGCTCACTTTAAAAAAAAATGTTTTAGTAAAAATGACAAAGATGGCCTCTGGTTCCTCGCTCCTCTTTCTGTGTGGCTTTTTTTCTCCCCCCCCCCCCCCCAAAAAATCCTAAAATCAGTCAAAAATAGACAAATAAAGGAGGCGAAGAGGGGCGTTTGTCAGCTATGGGATGCTTTTATTTCCACTCCAGAGGAGCGGGAGGAGGAACAGGAGGATTCACTTGGCTGATGTCGCAGTTTGTCTTCCACATTTTCTAGTAGCCGTGCTATTTCTTTCAGCTGGGCACAACGTGACCACACAAGACAGCAGCAGTCTCAGAGTAGCTGAGTTTGTCCGAGGCTTTAATGTTCCCAAAGGCGATAAAGCCATTTTCCCCCCACAGTGAGTCAGCCAAATATGAAAACATCCTCCAAACAAATGCAGCAGGGTAAAGTCACAACAGCTCTCCAACAGGAGGGTTGGGAATATTTCACTCCGGGAACAAACAGATCAGGTATCCTTGAAATCAGTCTGAGTTGCATTTTACAATAAAAAGAACTAAATAAAAAGCAGCTCAAAGTGTCAAAGAAGTATGGCGGATTTTTTGACACCTTTCCAGAAGGTGATCGCACGCCGTATGGATAAATGGAGACCAGAGCAACCCTCGCATTCATTCATCTTGCGCCTGCTTGTCATAGTTGTTTTTGTTTTCTGTGGTGTGATTTACCGGCCTGGGACATGGCCTCGCCGCACGAGGGGGCGGGGCGAGACTCAGAGCCAAGTCCCGTAGGACTAAACACTTTCACAGAATACTTGGTGGTAGTCTTCATCTGGCAATGATGTGTTTAGTGTGCGGGGGCCCAGGGTGGTTTGCACTTTTTGACACTTTTAGTCGTATTGTTTCAGCCGTTTATTGCGAAGCCTGTTAAAACAAGGCAACACATGACACAGTCAGGGTTTGTAGCTTGCACAGCCGATACAAGCGTTACTCATGTACCGCCATGTTTCATTACTGTAAAACAAGTAATTGCTTCGCTTTTTTTCTCTCTGAGGATGCCTTTTTTAAAATATGGCACTCTTTAAATACGCGTCCCTGAGAAAACACACACTTTCCCACGCACACGCACGCGCATGAGGCTTCAACAATAAAAAAAAAGAAACCCCAAAACAAAACAAAAACAAAACACGGCCAGCAAACGCTCCCACACCTGCTCTCCGAATCCCCGGCAGTGAATGTGTGAAAAACCCCTCCATTCATCTCTCGCCTTGGTTAACCCCTCCAGGGAATGCCAGCATCTAGCATTCCACAGGGAAAGATCCCTGATCAGATGTCATTTGGTATTATCTAAGGAAGGATCCTAATCCGCAATCTGCCCGCATCTGTTTGCTAACGTTCCCCGGCTCCGTCCCCTTTTTCCCTGCTGCCTGCGCCGCTCTGATGTGTCGGTGCCAGCGGACAGATGGCGAGCCCCTAGAGGAGCGGTGGCACCGAGCGTCTGGCCCAAGCCGCGCATTCTCTCCCAGCTATTGTCAGGCGGCGGCGTGCGGGAACAGCGTGGGGGTTTCTTCTGCCCAACATTCGATAAAACACAGCGAGAAAACACTGAATAGAGCAACTTTGGCTTTGTTTTGCCATTCAGTTTTACTAAGCAGCTGTTCAAAGCAATTGATCTAATGACACTGATAGATTAAACTCCACTAGAATGAGTGTCTTTGTCTTTGCTGAATCCCTGCGGCTTTATTTTGTTCCATAAAACAAAATATGAAGGGAGTGAAAGTACAGTTTGAGAAGGAAGCCGACATTATTCCATGACGGCTCCGTGCAGGTGCTCAGAGCAAGAAAAAAAAAAGGGGGGGGGACGCATTCCTTGACCACTGCAGAGTGGCTTTGAATATTCAGCGTATATCTGATTAAATCTCTCTTAAGAGCCTCTGCGAAACGTCTGCCGCTGCACGCAGAGTGCTAACGGTGCAGTTTCATCCTGATGCATTACTAAATGAATGTGTTGACCACAGGGCAAGGTTAGGTTGGTATTGGCAGAGATGGCTCTCAGCTGGATTGCAGACACGTGCGCTCGCATAATGCATGCAAAGGAGACACAGTTTTGTGTGTGTGACTTAGTTTTTTTTTTTTTCCGGCAGTAATTTGTAACCTGTATGTAAGATTGGCTCGTTTTTTAAAATGCGGGAGAAGAGGTTAGCGTGCGTGTCTGTGAGTGTATTTGTGAGTGTGTGTGTGCTTTAACTTTATTGCATTGTGACCCCAAATCAATAAAAACAGTTAGCTAATGAAAAAAGGAGGGGGAAAAAAAGTCTGCATGCTGGAGGGCATGCGCACTCTGTCCTGAATCAGAGAGTGCTCTTACAGCGGAGCAGTCATTATTGACAGGGTGCATGCGTCCAGTGGGCTGCATGGCTTCACCGGCTGACCATGTGACAAACTAGTGACAGCTCGCAGATGAACTACTTCTGATGCTACTCACATTTATAACCAACTAACTGCATTCGTTGATTTTTATTTTTTTTTATCTTTTTTACCTGCAGGTTAGCTGTTGCATCTTACTGTGATTGCATGTTTTTCCTTCATGTCTGCTCTGATTTTTACTGTAATTTTCCTCCAGCAAGTAATGAAAACACTATTTTTACTTTTGTCTGTAACAGTTTGGACTCATTTTCGAGTCACTCTTATTATTATTATTTTTTGTCTCTGCTGCTCCTGCCATATGCTCTTCTGCATGCATGTGTGTATACAGTGTTGAGTTGTAGTGGAAGTTGTCTTGGCCCAGTGATCTGACTGCTAGGTTTCAATTGACAGCTGAGGAAGTGTGACTGGAGCGTGACTCAAAACGGCAGGCATTATGGCCCCAGTGCCACTGACGACACTTTGGGGATTGCTTGGCAAAGGTAACCTTTTCGTTCTTTCATGCCGTCTCTTTGTCTCTCTCACACCACATGTACACACAGTTCTGCTTTTAAAATGACTTAAAAAAAACATTTTGAATGATTTGCTTTATTGTTTACAGTCTTTCATTTGGAAAATTGCACGTCTTTAATGTAATATTGTAATTTTCTGGTCAGGAGCTGTGGCTATTATTGCTGCTGTAACACAGATGTTCACTCCTTTCTGGATTTTGAGATCAAAATCATGCATTTTGTTAATTAAAAACCCACTCGCCCATGTGTATCTTAAATTTTGACTATCCTTTCTGTTCCTTCCTCTCTTTTTTTCTTTGTTTTAAACTTTTTCAACTAATTTCTAAAACAAAGATTTTATTCTTTTCACACTCTTGCTTCAGACTAGAATGAGCTGTGTTTCAGGATTTGTTTTGTCTTCATCCTGTATTCACCAAAATAGATTTTTCAAGTTCTTATAATGCACTCCACAAGCTTAATATCAAAAGATTTCCTGTCATATCAAGCACTACCTTCATTCCGCTCATCTTTGCCCTCACTGGTTTTGATTGGATACAAATATTGCAAAAATGTTTCAGCTCTTAAAAAATACAGCTTTCCTCACACGGGCTGTCAAAATCAAAATATTTGTATTTCATAACACAAATTCAAACTCAAGAATCAAAGAAGTCATTTTAGGTCAGATTTGTGGCCATGTGAGGATCATTTACCCTCCACGTTTAAACAAGCTTGGCTTTGTTTGACTTCATGCTCAAGTCACGCTTTACTGTCTTTAAATTAAAGTTACAGAACTCTCCCCTTCCCCTCCTCTCCGGTTTCCTTACTGTATCTCACCCTCTCTGGGGGGAAAAACCTGAACCGCTTCGGCACGGCAGAGCGAGCAAGCTGAGCTAAGCCTTTTCCTGTTCCCTTCTCCCCCCGTTTTCCCCTGGATATGTGGAGTATCTGTGTGTGTATGTGTCTGACTCCGAGTGTGTGTTTGTGCGCACAGGTCATTTTGTGCTTGCTGAAGTTATAAACACAAATGCACACAACAGAAACCCCCTTCCGCAGGCCTCCTAATAACCAAGTAGAGGTAGCAATAGAGAAATGCCCCCCTGCAGCAGTTTGAGGTCTCTTTTCCAACTCGCGCCCCGGCTCACTCCTGCCTCCTCTCCATGTGCCTGTACAGTAATGAGGACAGATAAAGCAGATCTCAACTGAATTGACTTTATTTTATTACAAGGACATGATGGTAATTCTATTATATTTCTTCCTCTTTGATGGATTATTTACGCCAAGCTATTCAATATATAGATGGAATCTGTTGGATTCCCCTTTCATCTTGCTCGCCCTTTAAACCGAGCCTTCCGCTATGCCTCTTCAGTGCTAGCCTCCAAATTAAAAAGCTGCCAGAGTCGCATGTTGCCATTGTGCAGGAAATGGGTCAGCAATCCATTAAGATGCCATTAGATAATCTAATTTAGTGAGCTAATCCTTAAACGAAGCACGCTGTATGCCCAGGCTGTGCTTGCAGGGAGCAGAATTAGTGAGGTTTGGGAGCTGGACAGGGGCAAAAGGGAGGCCTTCTTGAAGGTTACCTAAGGAGATACGGTGGTGAAGGTCCGGTTGTTAGCCATGCTCAGAGCTGCTCGAGTGCAGGGACACGAAGCAGTAGCTTTCATGGAGGCAACATTTAGAGAAGTGGAGGTGTTTTAAAGCTGCACTTTGGCAGAATTCAGGTTATTGGTTTTTGAAAATCCTTTTCAACATTATTTCAATAGGACTGTTGAATTATTTAAAGAACTACTTGGGCTAAAACCCACCTGCAGGCCTCAGCTATCCCTCAACTCGCGCATAAACACACACACGCAGACACACACAGAGTGATATACTGAGAGAAAAAGTAATCTTTACATTAAAATCCTGCTTAGTGCAGCTTTAGCTTATAGGATGCAGATACAGACTGACAGCTATCGATTGTAACAAGATTAAAACCGATCCGCACACTAAAGCCCGCAAGTGCCCTTTGGTAGCTGTGTGGTCCCCCCCTAATGTAAGCCATTACCTGAGAGGAGTTTTATAATGAAAGAGAAACAGAGATGGAGGGAAAGGGAGAGAGGAAGAAAGGAAAGAGACGGAGAAAAGAAAGCTGCAGCCCTTGGCCGCTCTGTGCGCTCTTTGTTCAGCAAGGTAGGAAAAACTTAATCCCTCGTTTCCTGTCCGATGATTTTTGGCAGGGTGAAAGAGAGGAGGAGGGAGGGGAGAGAGCAGGAGGAGAAGGAGGACTGCATGAGGATGGGTTGGACTGTTAGAGGATTAGCCTTGAAGTCTTTTTTGTGTGTTGTTATTTTTGTTAACGCTTTGCGCACCGCAACCCATGAAAAGTTGAGTGATGTTTGCTTTTGTTTTTCGAATAAATTTTCTCCCCCCTTCCTTTTTTTTTCACGCTTTCACTCTTTATTTGAGAGCGCTGCCTTTGCAGGCCGCGGAGGTGAATCGAAATTTGCACTTTCATTGTTTTAAGTGGAAGAGCAGCGACTGGTGATTTGTATAAAATGCAGACTGGCTGATGAGTTGCTTTCACGGGGGGGCAGACGGCGTCGCCTTAAAGTGAGTTTCACAAAGAGTCAAGTCTGTTTCACCACCGCAAAGCCGCATCGTCGGGCTACACTCTGGTTTTGTTTCTCTTGAAAACAACTTTCCTTCCTTTCGTCTATCCTTACCCTTCTCCTTCAACACTCCTTTCTTTTTTTTTTTTTTTTTTGCCCCATGTTAATCAATCTTGGGCTGCTTTGCGTTTAAATTCATAGCTCGTTACCAGCCAGTCGGATCGAAAAAAACTGCAGCGCAGGTACGGGGCGATGTGAGAGGTGGGAGGGCATCAGATGAGTGCACGCTGGGAGCCCGTGAGGAAGAAAAGGAGAGAAGGAGGGGGGCTAATTATCCGACATCTACGTAGCGCGACACCCCTCGGGAACAACATGCTGTTTGTTCCCGCTTGCGTTTTCAGTTAGCACCGTTGCTCCCCAGGAACAATCACCGTGTTGTTTTGCCATTAGCGTGAGATGAATAGCGATGGGACAGCTTTGTGTAGAGACCCCCACGCTTTTTTTTTTTCTTCTTCTCTCTAACTTCCCCTCCTTCACCACCACCGATCACACACTCCTTCTCACGCTTCTCTATACGAGCGTCTATGCGTCACGGCCCCGCTGACATGATGTGGAATCCCCTCAGCTCGCATCAACAAGTGCTACCGGTTCTTTTTTTTTCACCACTTCCTGTATGAAATATGAACTTCCAAAGATATGAGACCTTAAGGCTGCATGCTATGCAACAAGGTCAGCTTCATGCCACTCATCTCCATCTCTCTCTCTCTCTCTCTCTCTCTCTTTTCGCTTGTCTCTCCACAGTCCTGGTACTTGGGCGAGCTTAGTTCCATTCCAAGTGTCGAACGGGACTCCGATTCTGCCAACAAATGTCCACCAGAACTACAGCATAAACATCATTGGTGAGCCGCTGGTCCCCGCTGAGACAGGGAACTGAGCATGCAGAAGCCGGATGAACCCCCTCCCTCCACCAACCCCACCCCCCTCTGGGTGGAAGGGTAGGTGTGGGTGCAGAGCTAGCACTACAGGTGATCGCAGCCATGGACGAAACCAGCAGAGCAGCAGGTGCTGCATAACCTCCCCCATCCCCAGATTCGCTTAACTCCCCGTCCCACCCTCTCCATCCACCCCCCCCTCCCTCCCGCCTTCTCCCACTCCCGTCCCTCATGATGATGGACACTGGCCCTGAAGTGAAGGTGATGTTCAGAGAAATGAAAGGAAGAAAAAAGAAGGAGCTTCAGGGGAGGCCGTCCCCTCGCGCTCATCCACCACCCACCAGTCAGTTGTTGTGTTTGCAGAACTTTTCAATCCATTCAGATACTGTGATGTATAGATGCCTTACTGTTTTATTGCATGACACTCTAGACTCTTAGCAGCAATTCTTACTACATTTCCATGTCGGAGGAAGGTGTAAGATTGAAACAGAAACACACACTCACATATATACACACACAGAGGCAGGAGGGTCTGCATATTGACACCTGCCTGGTGGATGGCTCAGAGACTCTAAGCTCTGCAACCTCTTGTGAAGAGGCTCTCCCTCATCGAACGATTCACTGTGTACACCATAGGAACAAAAAAAACATGAAACTTGTGAATTCAGAGTGTTTCTTCTTCCGTTTAATTTCAGTTTACTGTGACACGACTCTGTTAAAAAAGATGTGTTTGACTTTGTTTATCTTTACTGCTACTTCTTTGGAGAATTAATGTAAAACACTTATGCCGAGAGTTGAGAACTCTTGATGCAGTTAAAAAAAAACGAGAAAAAAAAAACACTAATCGCTAGGCTTGAGATTGAACCCCTCCTAAAATGAATTTGTAACTCCTTTTCAAAAGGAATGAAAAAGAAGACGAGTAGGAAAAATCGCGACAGAGGCAAGTGCAATTGAATATTTTTTGAAGGGAAGCTATCAGTCTGTCAGCCCTAAGACTCTAAAGGAAGGGGGATAATTATTAAATGTTTTATTTTGGGGGAAAAAAATGTTTCAGAAAACATTTGAATTTGATTTCAGTCACATATCCGTCTCTTCGCATGAGAAAAACATCAAGCGTGAAAGGCAGTAGAAGGCAAGCATAAAGCTACCTGTGCAGCGCTGAGCAAAACCAGCACTTACTCCCGTCGCTGTTGGGAAGTCTTTGTTTTTATTTATTTTTTGGGGGGGAAAAAAGAACACAAAAAAGAGCAACTGAAAAATAAGTAAAGAAATGACACACATAGTGTGTCTCTCAAGATAAAGAAGCATATGCATTTGGCCATCAGCTTGTAAAGCTTATGTTTACAAAAAAAAGAGAAAAAGTGTTAATTCATGGGAATTTATTATTAATGCAAATGTACTGTAGGCTTTTGGGGAAAGCTACAGATTGTACAAGGGGAACTCTAAAGTGGAAGAGGTGGAAAACTGAAATTATGAATCCAGGTGGTGACAAAAAAAAAAAGAAAAGATCCCTGAAATCTAAAATTGTGCGTGGTGCGTTCCAAGCCACTGCCTCACTGGTCCGGACACATTCACACAAGGAAAAAATCTCTCCGATACTCTGTTAATTTGCACGATGACATATAGTCCACATTACGTGCCTTGCCTTTGAATATAGAGACATCACTACACTTGTTTTTTGCTGCATTTATCATTATAGAAAAAAAATTAACATTTTTATGATAAGAATTGTTTTGTACTCTGAATGAAATTGTTGATTTTTAACTTCATGTACTACTCTATCTCACAGTTACATTGCATATCAAGGCTGTGTATAGTTGCCGTTTTAAAGTTTGTAATCAGCCAGCATTATTTTTTTTTCAGTATTTTTTGGTGGTTTTTCTAATAACCTGTCTTCTTTTGTTTTTCCTTATTTTTCGATGCTCATTTTGTCCATCTTCCAGTTACTATCGTGGAGGGTGGAATTCAGAATTATGAAAATTATGCAATACCAAGTTTTGCCTATGTAGGTAGTGCTTATAGATGCGTCAGTTATTAGAGGCTAGTTTGGAGATAGACAATATTGTAATGCATTTATTTTGTTGATATTGTTGTTCGTCGTTGTTGTTGTTGATGATGTTGTTGTTGTTGTGGGTGTTTTCCTTTTTTTTTTATCGACCAAAGTGGGGACTGCTTTCTATGCAGTGTAAGACAAGGTCCTTTTTTTTCTTTTTTTTTATCTCTAGTATGTAGATCCGAATGAGGTTGAGACATGTATCAGTGTATTATGAAATTGGGAAATATTCGGGAAGGGGGCTGAATTATTATTTTTTTAGAAGTACGTAAAAAAAAATGCACCCTTGGTCTTCTGTATGGCTGCAAAGTCACTGATTGGTCTACTGTGACTCATTACTTTCAACTTTCCACCTGGGGTGCTAGCATGTGACCTTTTGAAGGAGCTCATTTTTCACAGGAGAGACGGCTTGACTTGAGCATGACAATCATTTTAAGAGATCATTTTGCATAGAATACCATCCAGTCTCGGATCCCTTGGGGCTGCAACTGAGGATGGACACAGTTGCATGCTTTTAGAAGCACCGTACTATCCTAGATGTCGCCGAATGCAAATCCCAAGTAGATGCCTTAAACACATCAGTGAAGTGGCCTGTGACCTGCGCAACAATCACACACCGACTAATGCTAGTGAGACCTGTCCAAATCAGTTCCAGACAGGCTCAAGCAAGCCTTTAGAAAGTATTTTATAAGTAGTAAATTTGTATAAATGTATATACGATATGCACATATGTCCGTTCATGAGATACTTCCCTAGCAGAGCCAGTAAAGTATGTTAAAGTAAATATTGGACTGTGGAGAAATAAATCTTCTAACATCCCGTCCAATGGCCCCGTAGAAGCTTAAATAGGATCCACTAGCAGAAAAATATAGCACTTAAATAGCACATAGGCAATCATCTCCCCCCCATTTTCCCCCCGTGCAGAGTTCAGAACCGAGTCTCAAATGAAATCTCTCAGGCACATTACAGGGCATTGTTTGTATCAATCATTATCTTACCATTTTTAAAGTAGAAAAATAGACTTTTCTCACAGGAAGAGCAGCACGGCCGATGCTGCTGTGACACCTTTTGCACTCTTTCCCTACAATCGTGAAAGAAACATTTCCTTTTTTGGAAAGACGGTACTACCGAGAGCCCTCCAGTGCGAGCAGAGGGCCGCGGAGCAGAATTCATTGTTATAAAAATGATCCTCAAGTCAAGCTCAATCTCTCTGTCTTCAACCTGATTTTTTATGCAGAAGAAAAAAAAAGGAAAAAGAAATAGCCACCCCGTTCTATGTGCACTGTTCTGTCTTTTAAAAAAAAATTTTGTTTAGTTTTTTCTTTTAAAATAAGTGCTTTGCAGCCTTTGGCCATTGGAGACCCCACTGAAGTGCATTGTCCCCAAGTTTGTTTGTGTGTGTATGTGCGTGTATGCGTGAGATAAAATCGTGTCAGGGTCACTGTTCTGTCGGTGTTTATTGAGTAGGAGACTGTACATAAAGGTAAATATCCCCGATGGTGTCGCTAGCAGTAGTCCGTCGGGCTGGTCGAACTCTGCTCTTGGCAGCTTGATTGTGTGCGTGCGAGCACGTGGGTGTACGTGGGCGAGTTTCCAAGCTGGATGTGCGGATCGAGTGCCTCTGATACTACACAACGAGAGACGATGAGGGTCTTATTATTTGGAGGGGGGGAAAAACATTGGAAAAAGGAAAAAAACCCGCCTGTCATAAGACAGGAGTTTATACACTGTAAACTTTCTGGGGAGATCTTCTTCGAAACCCCCCTTTTGTAAATCTTCATTTCTGGTGCGGGGGTAAAAAAAAGTCAGTTCCATTTTAGGAAGATAAAATAATGAATTAGCATTTTGTTTATTTGTTTTTAGAGGCTGGATTTGAGTTAGAACTCTCCGGATTTCCCTGATTAGTAGGATCTAAAGTGTTTATTCATCAGGTGTCGTGTTCCTGTATGTAAAGATTGAAAAATGTGGGGGGACGGGAGGGTGGTGGGGCGGGGTGGGTCCGTAAATATAAAAAACAACAACAATGAAGGCTTTTTTTATATTATTATTATTAATGTTATTATTTCTGAACTTGGTTAGTGCTTAGATATTTCCATTTGGGAAACACTTCATGAATATTTGAATTTCATTTGTGTGGCCATAGCGTGTGTGATGTGACTTATCTCTCTTATTGTTTTTTTTTTTTCTTTTTGTTTTTTTGGAAATGGGTGTGAATTCTTGTCCAACAAGATTATGGTGTGAGTGTGTTTTTTTTGTAGCAGCTGGGAAGTGATGTCACTTAAACCAGTAAAAAGTTAAAAAAAAAAAAAAAGAGAGAGAGAGAGAGAAAAGAAAAAGTAAAAAAAATAAAATAAAGATTGCCCCAGATTGCACCTGACCTTAAATGAGAAGCAGGGTAAAATCTCCAGTGACAAACGTCCGTGACGAATCTGTAAGATTACTTCTTTCTTTTCTTTTTTCTATTTTTTATTTCATTTTGGAATTGTTGCAAGACGCTTGGTGCTAAGTCTCGCCATATATCTGAATTGGCTGGCCATCATTAGAGCTGTCTCTACATGCTTCATAAGCAGACATCGCTCTTCGTAATAATCCCCTTAAAAAAAAAAGCATTCAGGCATCACTCATTTTGCACTTTCCACATGCTGTCAAGGCCTGATGTCCAATGTAAAATACCCCCACTCACAGTACAAAACAAGCATTACATGAACTTCAGGTGCATAATATTAGGGTACTGTACCTTCCAGCTGAGGAAGTGTTTTTGGGTTTGAATGTAGCCTGTCGGGAAGCTCTTGAAACTTTATAAAATTATAATCAGTGTTTAACCCATCAGCAGCATCAAGGCGAATCTTGATGCTTACAATGGCTTTTTAATTTTAAGAAAGTATTACTACACCGATGGGGCGCGATCGCAGAGGAACAGGGCAACTTTATGCAAGGAGGACCTGTGGCACTCATGCAATATGTGAAACTTTTCTTTTCCTTTTTAACTAAATGTCAAGCACTCTGTAGGGACTGAGAGGGCGTATACTGTACATGCAGATGTAAGGGAAACATTAAAACTTCATTTTCATCCCACATGAGCAATACGCATTTTCCATACCTTTGGCTAGCTGCTAGTCACTTGGCATCAGGTTGTTATGAAACATGAAAACCAGCATTTTTACAGGATCTAACATTCACCAAAAGGAATCAAGAAGATAGCAATGCAGTGCCTGTTGAAGCTGTCCAAGTGTCTGTTGTATATAATTGTAGAATGTGATAGACCTTACTCTCCTATGTGACGAGAAAGAAGAGAACAGCATCACACAGAAGAGAAAAGGCAAACTCATCTGGAAATATACTCTTTATTACTTCTTTCATTTTTTCAAGCTTTTTGTTTTGTAATGTATTACTTATGTCAGCACACAGTTCCCACATCAAGCTTGTTTATAATTTGATATTAAATGTTCTTTTTTTTTTCTTTCTTGTGAGTGAGGTGGGAGGGTCAGTGCTACATTCAGCGCAGTGAAAGGTTGAAATAATTTTTTTTTGTTTGTTTTTAACAAAAAAAAAATATTAGTCACCATTTTTTCCTCTGCAGGGCTGAAATCTTTTTCTTTTTTTGGGTCTTGTGGCACTTTTACTTCCCTCTGCACACACATTTCACTCTGTTTGAGGAATCATGGTGGAATTCTATGTAACGAACAACAACAACAACACCAACAAAACAATATGTAAACAGTCTCCAGTAGTGATCGTAGTTACACTGCAAGTGTGTGCAAAGGTCTATGTATGTATCTGAATGTACGTTTTAGAGGACTTTTGGAAACCTGTTTTTGTTTTTGGATTTTTGAAAAAAATCTTTTTTGATTTACAGTTTAGGAGCCACAGGTGTCCATTGTGAAATGTATAGCGAAGGCCTTGATATCCCTTCTTTTATTGATTTTTAGAAATGCCAAGCATTAGGCGATGCCTTCAAGCTGGTTACATTTGATGCAGGGGCTAAAATTGCCACAAGATTAAAATCAGTGTAAATAAAGGCTCAACTTTTTGTGATTGTTACTGTTATATCCAGCCTATACTGCTAGCAGCTGTTTTTACTGCAGTCAATTACTGGAAGTGGATATATTTCCTATGCAAAACTGTTTAAACAATAAAAATAAGCTATGCTACAAAAACGACTTCATAACTGACTCTTTTTTATGTTTCATTTGTTATATTTATTATTTGAAATAAACCTGCAATTTAAAGCCCTTCACCGTCACAGAAATAAAGTTAACATTGTCAAAACCTAAAAACAAGATGCCGCCCCATCTCAGGAGAAAATCTTGGCTCAATGGTACAACACATTACCAGTAACACAAATGATAGCATTCTTGGTAATTTCACTACAATGTATCTTACGCATGCTTACACGATTGCACCGTCTCAGTAATGACAATGTGATTGTTTGACACTTGACTTTTCCAAAACAGCTTAAAGGAGGAAAGAGGGGGGGCGGTAAGAGGTGTTAATCCGCTCACTTCCATGGACACAACAGGATGTTTACCATCCTTCACTCTTTTATCTTGTTCCAACTCATTATTAGTCAGATTTAAGAGCTAAAAACAATGGATTCGATAAAGGTTAGAAAGTAATACATGTTAAGGATATTCATGTGCAGTGATTTCCATCATTTTACATCAAGTTTCCAGGTCAAGATTTATAACCATGGATTGTGGTGCTACTCTATCTTAGAAAATGCAGGCAAACCTGGAACTTACTGTACATTTTCTTAAGGTCTGACTTAAAGGAGGGATTTCTTCAAGGATAAAATAAGGACAGTGTCAGATCAGAGAAAGATTTAACTTAAAGTATTACACTAATTGGATTTCCCTTAATTCTCAGAAGTGTATCTCTGTAGCAGTTACCCCTGAAAGCAAACTTTTTTTTTTTTCATGTCCTGAATCAATCCCATGACCCAACAAACCCATGTTCCATCATGGTATTACTCCTGCTAATCTATTGTAATACCCCAATCCCTGAGAATCAGGAGACAGGCTACAGTGTTTGGACCACAGCAGAATCAGTATGCTGGAACCACAGGGGGTCACACAAGGTAACATCCATGTAGGTTACTGGGTCAAGTACGAGGAGTTCTGATAAAGTAAGCCTTTTTAATGGGATTGAGGACATTGACGGAGTCAAAAGTCAGACTAAAGCGCCAATTACGTCTAATTATGGAGCTGTAGAATGGGCTCAGAGCTCAGCTAGACAGTCGGTGACAACAACAAGAACCGTCAGTGATGCCACAAGGACAGGTGCCCCATCTACAGCTTGGGTGCCCTCCTAATGGAGATTAAGGCTCTGCATGCTGCACACCAGCACCAGAAAGGCCCACTTGGCCTCAGGCACAAACCAGAGATCATTTGGCTATCATTAAAGAGGACCAACAATGTGGCATGCTCATGTAAAATTACTCAATCTATAATGGTAATTATTATACCATTTATCAAAATTGGCCAGTTGAATCAACATCTGGCTTCAATAGGGGGCTCTTGTCAGTGAGAGTCTTGGCAGCGTCTTGTACCCTACATATTTTCCACTCTCTTTTATCAAGGCCTGCTGTCAGTGATTTGATGAAGCTAAATAGATGATGATTTGGCCCTATTATGTTTCGTAAAGCTCAAGCGAAGGAGATTTGTTGATTGCCTTTGTTTGTCCATTTTTTCCTTCCTGCCCATATGGCTCCAGGAGAGGTAACGGCGCCTTGCGGTTGTCCAACTTGCAGCTGAGTGTGTACCAAAGCGAGGATGGAGAGGGGAAAAGCACACCAAGTACTCTCACACAAACCTGTGAGTGTAGGTACTGGTCTGTGCTGCTGGACACCATCCAATGCCAGCACAAAGAACTCTGTCACATCCTCAAGTTTTATGGAAGGAATATAACATTCATCCTACGTGCTAGTGGAGTCAAGCAATGAATTAATCGAGTCCTGTTCTCTTATGGCATCAATGATATATCTTAGATACATGAGTTTCACTCAGAGACATTGTCTTATTTTTTGGGGGTATTTATTGATTTATCTAAAAATATAGTATACCTTTCTCTCTTTATTATTATTATTATTATTATTATTGTTATTACTATTAATTTTTATTAATAGTTGTGTTTGACCTACTGGCTAGGACAGTCTTAGTTGTATATGTTGTAACTAGTATG
>JAVQJG010049349.1:0-24052 GCA_036024015.1 Craterocephalus amniculus | reverse complement strand
CACACACACACACACACACACACACACACAAAACACAGAGGAGGACTTAATTTACTTGTGATTGATCACTTCCACGTTGCCGTACTGCTCGATCCAAAGCTGGCCAACAATGATGTTGTGAACACAACAGGTGGGGTTTGTCCAAGTGTAGGATTCATTGTGTCTGCAGGGAACAAGCAGCAACCAGTGAAGACAAAAGTAACATGAAATGCTTACTACAAAGAAAAGTGACTGAACTTACTTTGGAAGCTCCAGTGTGATGATTCCTCTGGGCTCGGCTTCTATGCTCTTTCCCCAGAATTTAAGTTTGGGATATATAGAGCCATGGAAGACAAAATCCTCCTTGATGCCCTCAGCATAAAAGGCACTGATCGGAGGGTGATGGCTTACTTGTTCTGACATCCACCTGAAGCCCAAATCATCTCTATCGGAGGACAAAGAATAACTGCTATTGCTATATATCCACAAATGAATTAAATCTGTCTATTTAAAGTGCTGTGTCTATCGATTGTACCTGATAAGCTCATATGTCTCCCCCAATAGTGGGTTGAAGGGCTTCCCTGTTCTCTCCCACTGTGATGCTACAGCTGACACGGCAAAGGCAGCAACACACTACAGACAAATGTTTTATTAAAAGAAAAAACAACAGCTTAACATTAATTATTTGGTCGACCCCCTCCTTTTTAGTCATGCAGGCATGACCTGTGGAGAAGTGAGGCTGAGCGAGGGAGGAGTTTGCAGCTTAAAAGGAGGGAAAGCATTTGTTGGTGGGAAGAGTTGTTACCGACATAAAGGGAGCATGGATCTTTTCAATTAACCCTTTCATGCATAGCGTCCAATACAGTGGACACTTATTTGACAGCTGTTTTCTATTATATTCATGTGTGGATACGGAAGATTTGTAATGTTGCAACTTCAGGGGACATCAATGAGTCATGCAATACACTGTCAGTTAATGTAGAATGAATATTTATAAATGTACATTCATTCATTGTAACAACCAAACTTTCTTCTGTGATGAACAGGAAAACAAAAATGATGGAGCCATAACTTTATAGAATATCCATATATTAGAAATATGAAAAGCATATATAATTAATCATTTTGAATATACTATCAAAAGACATTACAAAATTAAAAAGAAAATTTGAGAAATAAAAAAGCATCACTGTACATGTTTCTGGAAGTAAATTACTGTATGCAAAAAACATGTGGCAATGTTTCCTAATAATTCATGCATGAAAGGGTTAAAGTTAATTAAAAAAAGTTAATCCTAAATTTAATCACTTTGCATGCATTTCATTGAGGCTGTTGTGTTCTGCAAAGTCCAACAGTGCTCATGGAAGTGTTTTAACCCTTTAAAGCACAACCCAGGAAAAACTGGTGAATAAAGTCTCATTTTTTAAATCTGAAGTACATATTTAGCTCTTTAACAAAATGTGTAAGAAAATAAATTTTTGAGGGGGCTATATATATATAATACATTAACATGTGACAAGTCAAAATGAATATAGTGCAGTCTTCTGCTTCTTGGCATCCATTAGGGAGCAGAAGACAAGTTTCATATTGTATTCTGCAGTTTTGAGTAAAGTTTTTACCATAAAGTGATGCAAAATGTTTCAGAAACATATATATAAAATATGACACGTTTGGCTTTATAGGGTTAAATAACAATCCAATACAAAGGAGTTGCATTGGGACATAACTTTGTTGTTTAGAGCAACTGAAGAGAAAATAAAGCAGAAGATGTTTCAGAAATCAGTTCACTATTCAGTTTCCTACTAAGTCACAGCAACATTATTTTTTGTCAAGTCTGAACATGTGAGCATGACCCAGAAACACCATCATCTTCTCAGGGCTAAAACACATTTAGAACACACTGAGGCAAAGTGGGAAACTGTTCTCTGTTCACATTTAAGAAAACTTTACATTCTTTTTGCAAACCTTGGACACCGTGTTCTCCAGACTAAAGAGGGGAGGGACCAAGGGAGAAGGGACCAAAGTCAGAATCTCTGAAGTGGGTATGGGGGGTAAATTAATGCCTATGAAACTGCCATCTGACCCAGGACTGTTGAACCACAATCCATTTATCAGACAGGCATTCATGGGACAAAAAGGATGCATGTAATGTTTCCTAAGTTCTCTAACGAGTAGGATACGTTAAAGCTTTGCATTGCATTGTAGTTTCTATTTACACTGCCTCCTAACAATCCTTTGGAGCTGGAGTTGTAAATAATGACATAATAATGGTACCTTCATCCTTTCAACAGAGTCTGTGGCAGCATTAGCCTGGTGGATTAGGTAGGTGTGCTCCATGTATTCTGTAAGCCGCTGGAGGAAGCTCAGAGGCTCATTCAATACCACAGGCATGGCAATCTTTGATAACTCCTAAGAAGAAGGAGATGAAGGAGAAGAAGAGTTGGAGATGAAAGGCACTGAAAGAACACACCGTCAACTTCTCCGAAGGTTATACATTTCTCCTTTGAGTCACAAGTTCATCAGTGAAAACTGCAAAAAATCAAACACTTCACTTTATCACATCTTTCGAAGCCTTTACTTTATTCCGTTTGGGGTGTGGATTGCTTTGAGATGTATCACCAGTCAAATGTTTGGACAATCCTAAATACACTCTTCATGCAATTTCTGTCATGTTATAAGCAAAGTGGCACCAGTGTTTTCTGTGGGGGTGTCAGTGTGAATCATCAAAACGCACAACATGTACATGATGAAGAAGTTACCTATTCTGCTTTCTTATCTCATACGTTTATGGCCCGATTATGGAGAGATCAAACTGGTTTTACTATTACCTGCCTTAATTGGGACCAGCAAATAACCCAATGACACATGATCACTGCATTTAATGACAGCTTTGATGCTTCTTCAGCATATAAGTGCTTTTTATGTTAATAATCACAGATTGACATAAAATTAATTAATCTCACAGCAGCTTTGCAAGCTGTCCAAAATCTAACACCTCCATGCTGTTGTGCAACTAACGTTGCACACAGGGAATTCGTCAGCAAACACTTATAAATTCAGTGAGGACTTTCTGCTGACATGTCGTTTCCAACATGTTTTATAACATAAATGACAATGCTTCTCTCAGCTTATTTTCAAAAATGTTGAGTTTGGTGAGATAATCAACAGAGGATGAATACGAAGAACACTGCATTTTCTTTCCAAAAAACATTCAACTTGTAACTGCTTTGATAAAAAAAGGGGAAAATGTTACACAAGTGATTTTGCTACAACAACGATAAACTATATAAACCAACTGTTCTGGTTTAGTACAAACGTTTTCGGCAACATTTAGAAAAAGCAACTATTAAGTAGAGATGACACAGCCTGGTTAAAACATGTGTTCTTACCATGCCAATGCATTTTTTCAGGATACTCCAGATGCTTACGTCATTCCTGGAGAACATCGGAGCGGGCAAAGATGTTCTATAGGAAAGCAGTGAAAAGAACTGTGAGACAGAACTGGTGCCTGCATGATAAGATCCACCTCTTCAAAATAAAATAAACTGTATGAAAAAGAAAATGGCTATGTTGTTTATTTTGTGCCAGCTGTACAATTTAAAAGCAAGCAAACAAAGCAAATAATCATGTCAACCAACACTCAGAAATATCAATTGTGACACTAACCTGCTTAATTACTCAAGTGAGCCTGCACCATTTAAAAACCTAAGCAGACAGAGCTGCTGACCTACCTTCCAGTTAGAAAAGGTTATCTGACACCTGTAAGCCAACAAGCTTTCCGTTGGACTGGTTGAGCCTCATGCAATACCCATGAGTGGATGTACAACTGTGTGCCAGAGTGTATTGACCTAAGTAGTGGGTGTAAACTCTTAATTGTTCTACATCTAAGGCCTTTGCCTATATAAGTCCCATAACATTATTCTAAATCTTAAACTCAATTAGGTTCAGTAGATATCTGTAGCATTGACTGTTTTCAGGTACACTAGCTAGAAGCAGATGGTGTCCCTGTTCAAAAATGAGCCCTGGAACAGCTACACATATAAAAGCCATTACTGCAGCTAAATAAACAGTGAAGATGGGATCGGGGAGGGGGGTGGGGGTGGGGGGGGGTGTTTGCTCCATCTGTACGATGAACAAAGCAGTGATGCATAGCAGATATACTTCTGGCCTAGTTTTTGTTCTAGTTTCCTCTGGTTAAAGATATTTTCAAGCATGGATGATTCAATTAATTAGGCTAACAAGGGGTTTCTCTTCTAAATCAATCACAAAATCAATACACAATGCTACTTGCTATTAATGTTGGTGAACATGTAGTTTTTGTAGCCACTGGGCTTTCCTTTTTATTGGATTTATTTTTTCAAAACTTTCCTGTAATTTACCCATCAAGCATTGAAAATGACTGCAGGCGTACTTGCATACAAAATATTAAATAAACAGACAGCTCGTGCATCTTTAATGCACAGCACACCCAAGCCTTCATAAACGCACACGAAACTCGCCAGCTATTCATCCGGCCCTTTTCTCCCGCTCTTCTCTCCACCAGTTTGTGTCAGATTATTTATGAATCAATTGTTGGACCAACAAAGAGATTCTAACATAAAATCAGCACCCAAAGAGTGTCACGTGCACAAAAGGCAAGGTGCCAAGTGATCGCTCGCACGGAGTGCTGGAGCACCAGAAAAACAAAACAGGAATTCTCTGAGGATCAGGTACTCAAGCAAAAACATCGGACTACAAAAAGAAACAGGGGTGGAAAGGTGGCATCTCTTTACACCAGCTCTACCTACTGGATTACCCGCCTACTGACTGATTTCAGCAGCCTATCAGACGCATAAAGCAAATCATCAGCTCAAAATTGAAGTTAGATTATGCTGAATCCAGCAGAGATGAGCATATTGAACAAAGTCTTAGAAGTAAATAGTGTCCAGGTTGTGTACAGATCTCCCATTCCTCTGCATTTGATCATTTAAGCCAGTAAACAAACATGACATCAGAAGTGGAGCATGTCTCACCTGTGCTTCTTAACTCCATTGGACTGGGCTGGCTGGTTGCCACGGTTACCCTCTCCTGACATCCCGGCAGCCCCCCTATGTGCGCTAGGATGGTGGAGGCTGTTGAGGAGGGGGGAGTCTCTGCCCTCGTCCTCTTCGCAGGAGTAGCTGATCACAGACAGGAAGCCGCTCACAGAGAGCTCCGACTCAGACTCTGCAGGTTGACGACACGGGACAGATGTTGGATCATGCCAAACATGAAAAACCTCTGGCTCTGCTGCCTCAACAGTTTACACTCTGAAAAATAAGCGTCTGTGCTTGAGTTCCTCTCTCCTCCCAGATGCCGGCCAAGCCCCACCTGAGGATTGAGCACCAATGAGAGGCCAAACAGAGGCTTCGCTTCCTCCAGCATTGTTTGCTTTGTGCCTGCTGGATTCTCCCTCCCCTACACACACAGTGCTGTCTGTGACGTTACAGGTGCTGTCGCAAACACAAACGAGACAAAAATAGCACCAGGAGAACTGCAGAGAGATCAGGACTTATTTTATAAACCTTTACCACACATTGCAATAAAACTAGTAATAAAGCTGTACACACTTTTCTAAAAATCCTGAGTGCTTTAATTATTCTTGAATGAAGTTAATGAGCAGGATTTAACAAGATATTCACACATATGAATAAGGTACCACATTTTCTACAAAATACTGAGAGAGAAACCAGTAGGCTTTTGCAATAACATGGCAAGGCATAGATCAGGGCAAAGGTTCAAGAACTTTTCTATCCCTATATTGCCAAGTCACCTCTGCCACCAAGGTGCCAGCAGTCACACTTCAAGCTTCACAAATGTATTACAATGATAAAAGAAAACCTAGAAACCTAACCTAAAAAAAACAAACTCCTAGAGGGTTTCAGTGGGTCAACAGTTATGATATTAAGTTACTTAAATGTCAGAATATTCTAAGAATAACTTGAGCCAAGAACTTTTAATTCTTTGCAAAATTCCTCTTTTGGCAGTGGCATCGTGTTATGGGAAGGCAAGATTGGGGCTATTGTGTGTATGCACAGCAGTGTGCTTAATGAGTGAATGCGAGCATTCCTACACAAAGTATGTGTATTGTTTCAAAACGTGCATAAAAACCTGTGACAGGTGAAAACGGAACATTGCTGATCTGATGTTTAACGTTTTCAACTCTTTGCTTTGCCTTGAGAATCAGATGACTGGCTGATCTGCCAGCCAAGATAACTTCTGATCAGATGAGTCAAATATTCCTCTTAGAAATCTATCGTTGTGGGATCTGTGTTGCAAAGTTATATTAACTACTATTCAAATGAATGTCCGAGTGGTTTTGGTCCCCTACATCACACAGGCTGGACATTTCATGTCCATCAATGAGCTGCATTACACAGTCTGTGCTGGAGGAGTCTCTCCGGACCAATATCATCTCTCTGGAGCTAACGTCAGATGAAAGGAGTGCATCATCTGATGTCTCCTTTTATGCAAAATACGTGAAACAAACTGAAGTACACCATAGAGCTTCGGGATAACAATACAAGATTAAAGGGGGAAGTTTTGGTAGTTCTATCCTAAAGCTACAGATCTCCTCTTTTCTGTGCTTTTTAAAATGTATTTTCTTCATTTTCTTTTTTTAGTGGTTTGAAATGGGGCTCTCCATTTTTAAAACATTTGAAAAATATCTCCCCTTGGTCCATCATTTCTTGCTTTCATTTCCCTCAACTGCCTTCATATGTTAGTTTAACTGATTTTACACAGGGATCTTTGTTTGGCTTCCAACTCAGCAGAAATTCCTTTTTCCTTTCTTTCTCTCATCCTGTCTGAGGAAAAACTAGGGATTTCCAGAGACATGTTGTTTCTATATAAAAATGCTAAATGAGTGCGTTTCTGAATGTAAATGACCATACATGGACACAAGCAGACCATTTCAGAACATGTGGGATTTATGTATAGCCGATTACTTCTAATTATTATTTTAATTATCCTTTGAAGGAAGAAATTTAGCACAGTTTTTACACACATAACAAATGAGACCCCAGGAGTCCACCTCATATGTTGACCCCAGGAAGATTAGCAACCACTGCGGTGGAAGCTTATGGGGATCTGAATAATAAAAATAAATAAATAAATAAATCAGTCAAATCTCTGACGTTTTTCCAGGCAGAATGAGAAAAAACTACCCAAATCCAGAAGAATAAAACCTGCTTAACTTTAAGTGAAAACCAAGATTAGCATTGAGGATTTTTAATTGAAGCAGACTTGTCATTTGGGGATTTTTTTAATAAACTTTAAATATTGAAAGAAAATGTCAGAGGATATTTGGGAATAGGGTGAAGACAAAAGCTGCAGGTTAAGTCAGTTAAAATTAAACTGACTGAAAGTTACAGTGTCACCTGCTGTAAAAACACCAGTAAAAATCTCCCCACTAATATGTGATCCATTCAGGAGGTGATGTACTGTACACTGACACAATGGTTGTTTGACAATCACAGAAAAAAGTTTACTACTTAAGTATCTGTCCTCCATGGGGTTGCTGACCTGACTGAGCATCATAGAAGTCATCTTCTGTGAGGGTACTGAAGGTGGACGACCTCCTGCTCTTAGACACAGACTGTTTGAACTCGTGGTGCTCGGTTGCCAAAGTTTGCAGAGCTTCTGTTAGAGCCTTGTTCTTCCCCTCCTCCTGCTCCAACTTTAGGCTCCAGACCTGCAGGCACAGGATCATTGGGCAGATAAAAACACAGCAGAGACAAGAAGAAGACCCTGCTCACTGATGCCAATCTGAATATGTGATTGGTGTTTGAATGACATGAAGGCATTTATTTGCTTGCTCGGCGTGCACACGTCTGCGGCTGCTGATGGCAGGTCATTGTTCTAACCCTGCACACAGATCTGGTTTCCTTCAGCCGGAACCGTACACCCCTGTCTGAGAGCTCTGTCGTTCGGGATTAGATGATTTTAGAGAAACCTGAGCTGTTTCACTGTTGGACAGGCCAGATCAGTGTTTCCTGTTGTCTGCTGTGCATGTGCAACCAAAGAATTAAAGTCAGATATTGTCGCTAAATCCGATTCTCCTGAAAAAGAAAAATGTTTTCTTAAAATGGAGATAAAAGCACATTCAGATTAACAAGCAAAACGTGTCACAAAGCAAAGAAAGTGCTATGACCGTAAAAAGTGGACCACAGCTTTAAAATGGCCCGAGTCACCTTAAATATAGATGACTTGGCGAAAGAGGAGCTTGTAAATCACACTGTAAATCTGAGAGTGCAGAACAAAGGCAGCATCTTTTGTGTAAAAAAAATCTCTCATTTTGCCTGTGGTTGATATTTTGCACAGCAGTATGGCTAAGCATAAAGTGATCCACCATCCCAGTGTAGACATGTGTAAGGTTTGTTAGCCAGTCTGATCGGCGTTACAGAGAGGAAATGTTTTGCCTCAAATGACATCAAAATTATGGAAACAATTTAAACCCACTGATTCTGCATTGAAGAAGTGAAATCTACTTTGTTTGGTTATATGAAAATCATTGATACTTTATTTATACCCCCCCTCCGAATAGTCCTTACTGACCTACTATTCTACTTAAGTCAGCTGCTTAATCTTCCCTCCATCAGCACACACTGCATCAAATTCTACTGTGATGGGCATCTGCCCCACAGAAAACATGAGTCAGTGAAAACATTTATTTCCAGATTGCTACTTTCTGACTAGCCACTTGAAGGTCGCTGATCTAGCCATCTATAATGAATATCGATCAAGGCCAATCAGCAAAAGCTGAGTCAGAGTAACTCCAATTCCAACTTTATACTGGGTTTCTGTTAACAGCAGACTCTAAAAAAAAAACACTATACACATTCACCTATAATTACTAAATGCTAACATGTATCTGTAAGGATTCTGGATAAAACATACTAACTACATATACTGAATTACCTTGGTATGGTAAGATAGTTCTTGAACTGTGATTATAAGCAATAAAAGTAATAAAAACCTTCTTTCACACAAGATTCAACAGATGCGGGGTGCCTACACTGATTTCACTCTCACACTTTCAGTCCTCACCCTTTATCATGCGCTTCATCCCAATTGTGTTTTCACTTGTGGAAAATATAAGAATGCAGCCCCCATGTGCAGGTTCAGCTTCTAATGATTCCTGACCACTTGTGTTCGAATAATGCCCAGAAATATCCAGAAGTTGCACACATACTAATTATTTTGGCATTCATTTGGGTTGATGAGAAGGTTCGTTGTGAAAATGTAGCTGAGAAAAATGGTGGCAGGAAATACAGCATGATGCTTTTAAATAAACCCTAAGCCTAAGAATAATGATAAAAAAGTAAGATCAAGTAAATTTGTGTTCCTGTGTCGGAGCCTGTGGCAACACTCCTCGTCCCAGGCACTTGGCAGAAAAGCCCATCCAATTTGTTGTGTAACTATTCCAGCCAGCACTTTCATTCTCAGTGCATCCTCTCGCCCGGACACAAACAGAGCTATTTTAAGCCTTGCTGAGGCTCTGTGCTGTAGCTGGAGCCTGAGAGGGATGCTTCTCCTTGGCCAACACCCCAAAGGGTAGAGATTTTTATTTGCACTCTGCTAAAGGGAAAGCAAACCCCAGGGGCAAAATTATTATAGCTTTATAGAGCGCTACATGATCCGACTTCTCTATGCATCAAACTGCCTAAAAGTACAAGATATCTTTTCAGCCAAGAAAACAAAGTGAAGCAAATGCTTTTGCAGCAATAAATGCAATAACAGTTTGCACAGAAATAGTACCAGGTACCTTTTATGCAAAGACATCTGAGATTAAAACATCACACGGAAGGAATGCTACAGTACTTTGACCAACAGAAACATGAGTGATGACTCCAGGGTAAAAATTGACAGGTATGGGCCAGTTAACTATATGGCAATGCCTGTCTGAAATAAAGATCAAGTATCCCTGAGAATCCCAGAGGCTTAGCCAAAAGGTTACCTTACAGCTAGAGAAAATATAGTATAAATCATTGTTAGGGAAAACAAAACAACAAAAACATGTTCCTGTGCTATCATTCTCCTACATTCCGGTCAACACAAATGGCAGATGTGTTCATCTGCATGTCACCACGACTGTAAGTGCATGTCACCTCCCTGCATGCGCTGTATGAATGTGGCACTTTGCAGCAGCTGCTGAAATGGGTCACATCTACAATGCTGAGGGGCAAAACTGTAATAGCTTCAAAACCCTTTGAACTATGAAGTGCATTTCTCTATTATATCATCATCCCGGATGTCAAAGTGCAAGTACAACAACACACTGCCACTGTTATGTGCCCGCAAAATACAAACGTGCGAGTGTCGCCAACAGAGACATATGGGGTGTGAATATGAAAATGTGGGATTAGAGTTAATGCTGCTTAATACAGGCAATCTCAGCAGTGTAGGAAATATAATCCAGTTAGCTCGTGTAGTAGCAGCAGATTAGCGAGAGACTAGTGGATTCACCATGTGTGTTAAGTCTTTTTAATTATTATACTATATAGTTATGAGTAATTAATTCATCCTCCTTTCTTTGCAGCCTGCTCCTCCTGCGATGAGACTGGAGTGCGTTTTCCCTTCCTCCCTATACTGAGAACGCCCGCTTATTTCTTGTGACAGGACATTCGTTGTTACAAGTCTAATGCAATGTGGTTTGACAATGCACTGAGTAAACAGGCGACATTTGGGAATTAACATCATTAAACAGTTGAGTTTGACTGTATTTGATGCTAAATTAATCAAGCTTTTTTTTACACTTTATAATGCAAACGGACATGTACTCATATAAAGGAGTTTAGTTGCATCTCCCATAGGAAGGTTAATTCCTGCTATATCAATGGATTTATGTAAGGGAGCTGACATGCCTGTCATGTTGTGCTCAGAATCCAGATAGTGTGGCATTACTGAAGACAATAGATTCAAAACAAATGGATATGTAAGCTTTAAAGTCTTAATTAGGCTACTACATGAAGAAAATAATTGCTATACAATGGCTAATCACAAATCTTTACTTGAAAAGCTAATCTATAGGCATTACCTAGTTTAATAAGTCTTCAGTGCAACTAAATCCATACCTGTCTACATACATGCTCAGAATTAATTTCTGAATAAGAGGTCAGTAAAAGATATTCAAAAGAGTAGTGTAGCATTCAGCACCACAAGCTCAATCTATCCTGCTAAATTCAGATCATGAAATCTACAGAAAAAGCCTCTGCATGTTGATGATACCCTGTGCCTTTTATCTATACAAACATAAATTTCAAGTCAAAGCGCTGCAAACATCTGAATTACTGCACACTCAACTTCAAACCCCTTACACCAAGTCAGCAGGGCAGCAGCCAGCGGCACACACACAGCTGATAAGCTGTCAAGAGGGAAAGCTGGGAAAATGATACAAGAACAACAGCTGAGTCCTGTACCTGTGCAGACGTAATGTGAAAGTAACGTCGCCGCCTCTTCTTTTTCCTGCGCCTGGATGCTCTGACATGTGGGAGCGTGCCTGCGAGCGTGTATTCTCACTGTGTGAGGGTGAATGTATGTATCTCCAGCTCAGCCTGTGAATATGCAAACGCTTGAGTTCCCTCGCTCAGTGCACATGCAGCCTTTCCCTAGAGCAGGAGTGTGAGGATCCAAGTCCAAGGGTTTCAGCGTCTGTGTGCGTGTGTGTGTGTGTACACTGATCTTCAAGCTGAATGCAGACCTAAGCATAAAAGCGGATCTCTCCTGTGTCCTTCTTCCAGACGTGCCAGTGATTACCACGCTCTTCCAATGCTCTCCACCTCCCAAGGGCACAGACAGGTGGACAGTGACTCAAATTTTAAACCTCATTTGTATGGGAGCTAATGTAAGGGGAGGGACCTAAAGGTTTTTAACCATTCAGGATAATCTATTCAACCAGTCGGCTGATACCAGCACATGGGAGCTGGTATCTGAATCAGTCAGATGAATATTCATACAAGTTCAGTGAGCTGCAGCAAGTTTTAACAACCAGTGTATTCTCACATCAATTATAAGGTTGAAGGAGGAGCAGCACAGCCACATCAGATCTGAAATCAAACACTGTTTTATAATCAGAGGGGGGAAAAAACTATTTCAAAACCATAATATAGCACATTAGATAACCTTTGCAACATTTTAATAGCTCTGATTTTTTTATTATAATCTTGTGCGAGGACACAGTGGGCACTGAAATCCAAATCAATTTGGTTGACTATATCTGAAATGATAATGTTTCTCTTACCTCTTCTTGTCTTGACAGCAGTTCAAGGCATAGATTGAGGGCGGCGCACGTTTCACTGGAAAGTTTACTGGTCTCTTTGGCTTTCAGCAGAAGAGGTGCAGCCAAAGCTTTTTTATATAAAAAAAAGACATTGATGCACATGTCCATCAGTCTAAAAGATGTCAAGTGATTTAAAATAGGATTGAACCCCCCCGAAAGCAGAAAGCGAGAGCTACCAGGGAGGGATTGGGATTATCTTCAGGTAAAGTGTCAATGATCAGGGAAAGATGGTGTCTTTTATTGAAAATGAAAGTTTTTTGATAGAAATAAAACTCAACAGGGATTTCTTATTTCTACCAATTTTTCAAATTTTTGGGTTTTTCATTAACCATTAATTACAAGGACAGAACTACTTACCGTGGCTGAATTCAATTTAAGTAGCATTATTGGTATTGGTAATGCCATTTACCATTGGTAAAAAATCAATTGTCCATTGCCTGATTTGATTGCCTGATCAATTGTCTGATTGCTCCATTTAAAGCAGACTCTTTAAGAAGTCTCTTCCAGGAGGTCAGCGGCTGTTCCTACTGGTAAGTTGAAGTCAAAATAAAGTATGACGTAGAGTAGAACAATGGCTTTTACCCCCTCATTTGTTTCCAGTGTTTCAGATATATCAAACTAGCCAACAGGCAAACATGTATTATGCAAACATGTTACAGTGCAATGGGGCTTTGTAAACAAGCCGAGAATGCAAATAAGTTTCAGGTCGTCGGTTGTTTTTGCTAGCCAGATGCATGCTTTCAGTTCACCCAGGACGTTGAGTCTAAACACTGTGTATTGATAACTTGGAACAAGGTAGGAAAAATGATTTGATTACACATGAATTATCTGAATGTCAACCAGCTAATAACTGCTGGCTTATAATTTGTCAATACATGGCACAATAAAAATTTTACCAGCTCTGACAATTCGCTGCCATTTTAAGAGAAATCTGCTTCCACCTGCAAACATTTCTTTCTTCCATTTAGGAGACATGTCCCTTGTCATTACTTTTAGATGGCAATAGCAGCAACAACACCCCAATATCTTCTGGACGATAAATTCCCTCTGTGGCGAGGACTTCAGACTTTGTAACCCAACAGATCTTATATACAAAAAGAGCCACAAAACAGAGATTAAGGGTAACTAAAAAGAACAATATGTCCACTTTAAATTGATTAAAAATCCCTTGGCATTACTTTTTTGTAACTTTTTTTTAGAAATTACCTTAAATCCAGTCTTTTTTATTTCAAAGATAAAAAATCTTGGGGTACAACATCTGCATTGATTTATCTGATACTTACCAAAATGTTCCTCATTCTTCACCATAGATTCAAATATTAACACTTCACTTTCCAGTTTCTGCTGACAGGCTTTGGCTGCCTGAAACAACAAACAAGAGAAGAACTTTCACAGTGGAACTTTGTGGCTCAAGAAATCAGTCAATTCATATTATTTTGAGTTTGCTTGAAACAGATGACAGTATCGGTTGAATAGAAAAGGTTACATGACCAAATATATGTATTAAAAACTGATGTCTCAAAAGTCCCCATTTCACGACATGAACTTTGTACATTACCAACAACTTTTGGCTTACTTGAAGGGTTTGTGTGAGAGTCCCAATTTCTTCCAAAATAACATCAAAATCTACATCATAAATCATCTGATCTTGATTGCAGTGCTGAGTGCTGTAGAATGCATGCTCCTCCAGAGCATCCAACCATTTCTAGGTGGACAAATACCATTAATAATTACCTATTAGTCAATTCACACAGATAAGCTGGTATAGCAGCATCAAAGAATGGGGTTTAACTTACTTTTCTAGTTGCCAATGAGTCAATCTTTGAGGCGACCTTAAAGTTATACACAGTGTCATCGAAGCACCTGAGCATGAAGAAGCAATGATCCCATGGTTTGACCTCGGATGACAAATGTGAAAAGGTCATGTTTGTTTCACTAAATGTCAAACATCACGTCACAAGCAGACTGGGATCACAACTGAGGCATGTTATGATTGCACATGCAAATAAGCCTTTAACCTCTACTTACCATGCAGTAAGCTTGTGAAAGAGACTTGCAGCCCTGTTTTCTAACACCAGCTTGTGCATCAGCTCTAAGAAAAATATGTATGTGGGAGAAAAAAAACAGATGAAAGGACAGAAACAAGCAGTTATACCACATAACATTAATCCACCAGCAGCACAGATTTTCACTGCATGACTGATCATTTATAAGCCATTAAGAATTTCAGCCTCTGCAAATGACATTTAATTTAGATGACGTTTAATTTAACTTTAATTCACAGTCAACTATACAGTAATACATGTAATATATCTGCCTTAAGCTTTGGAAAACTGTAGAGAAAGTTATCTCACTGTCTGGGGTACCAGGAGATGGTTCCATTATCAATCACCACCCAATGAGATCGCCATCCAAGAAAGCGGGAACTCTGTCGAAGACATAAAAATGGACCCAATAATTCTAAAATGATAAAACAATGGTCTTAAGAAAATGTGGGAATATGCTCATGTTTATGCATAAGGTCTAAATGAGTTAAAGGTGCAAAGTGTAAGAAAATGAAAAGGTCTATGACTGAAAAATGTTCAATGTCTAATTGGTATATAATCACTTTACGTATGTCTTTAACCTCTTAGGATATTTACTTGATGTGTGTCCACATACATGGAAGCTGCCATTTTTTTGCCACCATTTTTACTATATGTTTGAATTGACAAATAACTGTCTGATGTTAGAAAAATATCCGAGCTTCAAAACGTAGTTTTATAGGTATGGATCAGTTTGGGGAAACTGCCCTATTGAAGAAGATAGTGAACATGTACCCAATTTTTAATTAGCGGCCTGTACTGCAATCATCGCAGCTCCTGAGGCCATTAATCCACTGACAGATGACATATTTCAGTCTGGAAGAATTTTGGCCACTAATGGCCATCATCCATTCACAAATGTGAATCGTCACCACCTCTACCACTGGTAGTCATTACTTCTTACACAATGCAGCTTTAAACAAATGTTTTTGACGCTGCAAACGTTAACAGAGAACTTATTTTGCTATTGCTTAGATTGAACATTGTGAGCTGCTGCAGAAACAAAGCAACATGGGAGGTTCAGTGTAAGAAGATCCATGTTGTTTACAGTACAACTAACAAAGAACTTATTTCTAAATAAGGAAAGTAATTTATTCTTGTGCATTTCTGTACTGACAAAAATAAAACTGATGAATATTTTATTTTATTTTGGCAAATATATATACTGCTTAATGTTACATTGTGGGAGTTACAAGACAAAGTACACAGTCCCAGTATTAAATCCAAGGTCAAATAAAATCTCATCACATTATTAGTGTTTTACAAGGAAACTATAGATCAACATGTACAGTATGTGGAGGAGAGAGGAGGAGTCCCAACCCTGCATCCCACAGGACACAAAACATCCAGCATACTGTATCATCCCAGCTCCCGACATCCCAGGCGAGCAGCACAATATTAGGCTTTATACGAGTTTGTCGTGGTTAACAGTTATAACAAGAAATGTTTTTAGGTTATAGACTGAAGAAATCTATTAAGACCAGATAGGAGTACACTTAAATATCAGTGTACCTTCCAAAGCAGCCCCTCAACCTTCTGCACCTCACTGCTCACATCCTAGAGGGGAAGCAAAAAGGAAAAAAATATCACACTTGTGAACAGATAGAGCCGAGATTAGATTAGAAGATTAGAGACAAGATGGGACCAGAAATACTCAGCGGTATTGTTTCAAAAGGTAAAAAGTAGGCTATACTTGGAGTTTATTCATAAGCTCAGTCTGTGCTCTCTTCTCACCATGACTATGCAAAACTCCTGCTGAAGCTGTGCCAAGTTTATCAGACATTCAGACAAGAGCAGAGAATGCTGACTTGCAAGACTCATCCTCACAAAAGCTAAAGTGTACAAAGATTGGAGAAAAAAAGATGTATAGCGAAATAGTGACATCCTGCTCTACTGAGACTATAGTTAAATTTTTTTGTTGAAGACAAGTTCTTTTTTTTCCCTGCAACAATATATCTATAAATAATCCATCAGTGACTAATGTGCTGGATAAAAAGTCATCTTAAACCAAGGGATTATGAACTATACCAAATGTTGATCTGACAAAAATCTTATGTTGACATGAGAACTAAAGTGGGAACTTGCAACAGACAGAGGACTAAAATAGCCACAAAATTTAAAAATATATAGAAGCACTTTAGAATAAGACCAATCAAAAAGGAACTTACAGATTAAAACCTGTGTTTTCTCACCTTATCTTGATATGCTGCTAGAATCTGCTTCAGTTCGTCAGTACAAACCAGATCCAATGCTGTCTGATCTGCAAAATATTTAGTTAAAGAAATGACCATGCACTTTTAGACACAACTTTACAACAAACAGCACTTATGGACAGTCTACCTCCTCTAAAGAGCAACATGATGAGAACAAAAAGATGGATCTACCATTGTTGTTCTTGGCTCCTGGGCTGGCTCCTGACTTAAGCAGCTTTATAATGCACTGCTTCTGCCCCCTGTAGGCTGCACAGTGTAATGGTGTGTTCCCCACTGAATCCCTACAGTGGATATCTGGAGCTTCTCTACCACTGAGCTGAAAAATCACACAAACCAGATACCAATGTTTTAGATAAACAACACTATTATTATCAAGATTATAAGTTTAAACTGTTCTAAAAAAAAAAAACAAACAACAAAAAAACAAAACACAAAACTAACAAACTGAGCAGGTCACTGTGATATTTGGCCCATCTAATAAAGTTTAGGAATCAAACAATATAAAGATCTCAGTCTATTGGTGCAGAACCTTACAGACTGCTGATACCCAGTGAAAGCCCTTTTCTTTCGGTCAGAAAAACCCCTCTGGATGACTGATATAATCTACCAAAGTTCTTAAAAATACCAGATGCAAACCAATTTAGACAGACTGGAGAGGTCCCCCTCTCTGGCAGCTCCTAGAAGCTTCTCCTCCCGCCGCCTCATCTCCCTCCTCTCTGCAGCTGCACAAACCAAATAGTGCTTGAGAACAAAGACAGCTGAGCTTCTGAAATGAGAAACCATTAGCTTAAAAAAAAACAAAAAACAAACACACACACACCAGTGATTTCATACCCTCTAGCATGGTAATGATTTCATCATCCTCTGTGACATCTTTAGGGATTTGTGCCGTTCCATTGATTATGTTGGCACAGGCGTCATACCGAAGCAACAACAGAACAATCTCCTTGAGGGTCCAAAGAAGGGGGGACAAGCACGTGGTCCATTACTCAAGAGTCTCAATGGGAGAAGGGTAAATATAATACTAGAGTTCCTGACAGTTCATAAGCATAATATGCAATGCAGACAGCATCTTCTTACAGAAGAAAATGTAATACCTTTCTTCCAGTGTAAGCAGCTTTGTGTAGAGGTGTGTCACCCATATCATCCTGCAAATTCACATTGACTCCTACCTGTAAATGCATTCCTTGAAGTGTTTTTCCACTTAACACAACACAGAGTGCCGCCGACTGTTCTAGCTCTGACCTTTAGTAACTCCACCACAACATCCTTGTGACCAAAGTTGCAGGCCAGGTGTAAGGCCGTCCACCCTGAAGTGGCTTTAGACCAAGACAGATGAAAATTAGCTACACCTGAACTAGAGCCAACAGTGTAATAAGTCTGCTCACTCTACACACACTTACATCTGCAGTTGATATTGAAAGAGTTGTTCTGGTCGATCCTGGATTGAAGCAGCCTGTGAATAAGAGGAAAATCGCCCTCTTTAGCATACAAAAGAAGCTGATCCTCCCGTGTGCATTCCTCCATCACTAAACGGGAAATTGAGTGACTTCAGATCCAACTTGACGCAAATTAGCCGAGGCTTAAATATGGAAGGTAGCAGATTGAGATAGCAGCTTAAAGTGGAACTTTAGTTGCTTCTATCCTGCCTCAGTCTTACATTATTCTAACAGTACAGTAAATAAAGCCAAAAAACCCAAACAGTGTTCCCAAATAAAAGTGCCAATGTTCAAATGTAGAGTTTCAGACTGATCAGCTATGTTGATTAGACTAAAGATTCACACAACAAATCTTAAAATCCAACACACAACGCTTTAGAGGCACAACGCTTCACAGCTGAAATTTGATCGCTTGAGTCAGCTGGTGATCTGCTGTCACATGACCAGGCAGCTGCTAAACTGGTAGTAAGCAGGGGCATAACTGCAGCTTCTCCTGGCCTCTGCCAAGCCCAAAGCTACAAACATAGAAAAATAATAGCCATCTGCCTCTTAGTTATTCTAATTTATTGATACAAGTTCAAGTATTCTGAGTAAAATATCACATGAGTGAAATTGGAAAATAAAATATTACTTGTGTAATATTATACCTTCCAATTTATCAAATAGCCTGATGTGTTGGTTAGTAAACTATATTATATTATATTATATTATATTATATTATATTATATTATATTATATTATATTATATTATATTTAATTTAATTTTGTTTCATTTTATTTTATTACATTATAAGCAATACTCTAAAAGATGGGTGAACATGATACAGTTTGCTATACTGCAACATTAAAGCATTTTATGGCTCTAAGACAGAAAATAAGGAAATGATAAAAAAACAAATTGTATACCCATGTATTTAACAGGCTATCTCAGGGGATGACACACACATCAAATATGAATTCATCTTTTGTCGTAAACAGAGCTGATACAGAGAATATGGAGGATATGGAGGACTGGAGTTTTTTTTCTAACCTGTATTCCTTACCAGTTGGTGGCAGTAAAGGGCCTCTGTATGTTTGCCATCCACCATAAACCTATAGAAGAAGAATTCCCCTCCTCCAGTTTGTCCAAGCAGTAAGTTGTACTGCAATAAGCTCTGCCAAGGAGTTAGTATAAAGTTTGCATTAGCATGACTGCACACATCTTTACATGCCTCTACAGTGTCATATGAACATCAGGGCATCAGCTCCTTTGGACAAGAGGACTGGGGTGGTAGTCCCCCTTTTCATGAAGCAGGACCGGTGGGTGTGCTCCAGTTACAGGACGATCTCACTTCTCAGCCTCATTGGTAAGGTCTATTCCGGGGTTCTGGACAATAGTCCGATAATTAAAACCTGGATTCAAAATGTGTTTTTTGTCCCAGGAGTGAAAAAGTGGATTTGATTGTTTGTCTGTCTGTTTGCAACTCAAAAAGTAATGTATGTTTTTGATGAAATTCTCAGGAAATCACTGAAATGGGCTAAGGAACAACTGAGTAGATTTTTGAGGTGATCTGGATCACTATTTAGATACAGATTTTTTTTTACATCTGAACTGCCAGCTTTCTAATAATTTACCAGCCAGAGGGAGTCATTTTGACACCCTGCCAAAGCAGCATTTGAAATAAAAAGATAAAGCTGACGTTTGCAGAGGCCAGTTTTTTCCTCTTTCTCATGTCAGGATTTTTTCATACAGTAGGATTTTAGCAAGTCTGCACCCACTGAGTGTTTCTTGTTAAATATAAGATTATTAACTTAATAAAAAAGTTATATTCTGCATTGGATTTTACTAACATTTAAACAACATTAGAAGTAAATGTTAAGTCTCAATCTGTTCGGACTAACTTTAATCATATATATGATTAAAAACTTGGAAATCCTTGTTTTCATGAGGAATGGCTTATAATAATCAATTTTAGGGGAAATAAACTACATGATGTAACAACAGACCACTTTTCTTCAGCAAGTTAAGTTTATAAAGAAACAGGACTATTTCCTGAATCACGTCCTTTATCAACAATAGGAGCTCTTTCACTGCCTCTTTGTCACATTATAATTGACTGTCTTGTTTTTTTAAACTCCTTTTTGAAGATATTTTCATATCTGAGACCCAGAACAAGTGGAATCCTTGTCAAAACTGTTTTATGACTTTTGATCAGAGTGAGAGATAATATGATGCAAGGTATCCTTTTTAGAAGTGCCTATATAGATCATTTCATGCTGTAGTTTTAGAATTTTTCTCAGTTAATGAATGTTACACGTTTCTGAAAAAATAGTAACAAATCCTCATTTAAGATAAAGATGGGTACACCCTAGAAAATGGTTTTGGAAGTGATCCTAGGTACTTATGTGTGTACTATTTAACTTAATGCAGGGCTTTGTGATATATACTGTATATATATACACGGCACTACATTACATGTACTGGGAAAGATGGGAAAAGATGATGTGAGTGAAACAACAACAAATCCTGGATTCAATGATGCAATAGATTTGTCTCCTTTTTTGTGAAACATAGCAAAATGTAAAACAAGTTTTGCATTTGAATCTGATATAAATGGATCATAGAAGCCCTCATCCCTTTTTTTATGTCCTTTTCCCCTCCCTTTATGCTAATTGAGATGTTATCATCTCCTTGTTTGTCAACCATCAAGCTTGTACATTGGTGTGGGCTGGTTTGCTAATCAGGTCATTAGTGAAATTTGCGCACAAACGTGAGCTACAACAACTGATGTCCCTGATGAAGACCTTGTTCACAACACATTGGTTTCTCAATTCCTATCTCTCTTTTAATGTGTTTAACCGTAAACTGAAAATAGGCTCCATAGCAACAGCCCACTCTAATATCCTGTTGGTGTGTTGTCACTCTACAGTAATATCTGCAAATCAATGACATCTCATTTTCCACAAGTGAACAGAGGGGAAAAACATAATCTGTCCACATAATGTTAATGCACAGGTACTACATGCAAAGTTTCTGAAGGGTCTTTTCTTTTCGTCCAGCAGATATGCTTTTAATAGATAATTCATAATATCTAAAATAAGACTGCAAGGGTGAAAAAGAAGACTCTTTCTTTCTCCTCTCACCCCCGCCTTTTGTGGTGCTCAGCATTCTACATTTTCTTTCTGCATTTATCATCTAAATGTACAGACTATAATTTACTCTGAGCTTCAGGCACAGGTCCTTGATGAAAGAAAGGAGTCTGTTGTTGTGGGGAAGGCAGAAAAACATCAGAAAACTGCTCTGGCCTCTTGCTTAAGCAGGAAACATGCAACAGGAAACAATGGCTATAACCCGAAGGTATCATGACTGACATCTCTATTTAGATGTTATTATTTGGCTTACTCTATTAAATCGAACTAGAGACTTAAAAAAAAAACAAGATCACCCATTGAAGATTGATTTCATGTGTTATGTTTCTCCACAGATCCTTTGTTTTAGGAAGTCTTTCTGAATCTCCTCATTTCAGCATGTGAAGAATGGGCTCAGACTTGTTTCACCTCATCACCTCTACAGAAAATGTTGGATTCAACGCCCATATTTCTGACACATGGCGATACTAAACCGTTTGAACAAATCTATTTTGCTTATCTGTGCCACAGTATAACTCTATCAGGCAGCACAGATGTTTAAAACGTCTGAATATGCAGTGGTGGAAAAACGTTTTTGGACACCCCATGCATTTGGGAAGCATCTAATCCTATCCAATCCATTTTCTCTAAGCACACTTAACACAAGAGCATTTCCACCTAAGTGCTGTTCAATATGCAAGAGATAAAATAGAATGCATACAAAAGAATAAAACAACAATAAAACAAGGCTCAAATTACATGTTGAAAATAGTGCCTTAAGAATCACTATTAGGTCTTCAAATACAATTTCTTCAGTACAGTCACAGCAAAAATACTCAACAAAACCTTAAAACGCCATTAAAATGTTTTAATTAAAAAATATATTTGATTATGTACATTTCTAAGAGTGTGTGAAAACCTTTTTCAAACACTGTGTGAGTCAAGTATTTACACATAAATTCATAGTCAGTAGCCAATGTACCTTTCAATGAAATCAGGCAGCACACAGTCATATTTATTCATCCACACATTAAAAGCACTTAAAGACATTTCATAGAGTTAATGATATGCTTCTTGTTCACAATTTCTTTGGTTAAAGGTTTTGCTAATTACTTGGCTTATGATTTGTTATCCTGTGTTAGTAGACGACTCTGTTTCCGCACTGTGTTGTCATATTGAAAATTATACTCTGTCTCACTCCTTTAAAGTTACTATCATAATTAAGTGCTACCATTAACAATAAACTAGTTTATTAGATTATATAGCATGCAAAATTTCCAGAAAAAGAACAATCAAAGACACCTATACGTCTTTTGCATTTGTAACCTGATGTTTTTCTAATGCTACTCCAGCTGCAAGCACTTTTTAAGGCATTTAAAGGCCAGTCTTTGTGGGGGCTTTGAAGGCCCTACTTATGTATGGCAATTAGGTCCCTTGAGGCTTGAGCACTTTTTCGAGGTAAGGTGACAGGAGGCCATCCAGTAATGAAGGTGCATGTGAGAGATAGCTTCAAACTCAACAAGGTACTTTTCAGGGATGCTGTAAGCAACATCAGTCAGCAGGAAAGGCTAGTACATAATAGAACTGCAGGAGGCAGATAGAAAAAACCTTCAAAGTAGATTTGGTAACTATATCACATTTATAAACAGCAACATTAAAGGTCAGCCACATGAGTTTTTATATTAGAGGCAGTATTTGTCTTCTTTACAATATGTTGCAATTCCTAAGTTCATATTTAAATTTTCAAAGCAAAAAAAAACAACCCACAAAATAACTCTGAAGAAGGCAATTCAGTTGTGCTTTAATTGCAGAGAATCTATCATCATAACTACTGAATTTATTCATGGGTAGTAAGACATGCCAAGAAATTCTAACAATTATGCAAAACACAAACTGCCTTGACAAAGAGCAAAACCCAAAAGAGAAATCTCAAACTGCTGCTCCTCTCTAGCTCTCTCTCTGTCTTTTCTCTCCCTTTAAAAAAAAACCAAAAGCTGTTTAATCTTATTTGTGAATGGACTTGATATTGGTGAAAGTGAATTAGAATGATTTGGATGTAATGGAAACACTACTGAAGACATTAATCAAAGCATATTCATCAAATCGTGTCTGGTGAGGAAAAGAAGCGCACTGGGCTAGTTCCTACTAATTAGCATGGCAATTATTGTAAGCTGTCACAGTTCTTAAGCAATGGGGTGAACTGTGTGTGCTCCAGAGCGTAATCCCTCACAAATTACAAGATAATGGAGGAAAAGAGAGGCCACTGCTTTAAAAGGAACCACAAGATAGAATCCCCAGCAGGGACATTTTAGGGACAGACACTGAGGGAGTATGAGCAGGGAAGAGGTAGGAGAAAAAAAATGTGTGCACTTCGCATAGAGTAGGCCCCTATGTCTGAACCTGAGAGAGTTTGCTTAAGTGGTTTACTCCAAAGGAATCTGATCTCAAAAGATGTTCTTTAGTTCACTGCAGTTCTCAATGTTTCCTTTTGTAAAACTATTTTTAGGATGATTGCAAAGTCACTTTTGATTTTTTTCATGTTTAACCTGCATCATGCGTAAAACGTAAACGTAAAACACTTAACTTCAAGTCAGTATTCTTTTTCAGCTTATTTGTTAGACCGTGGGTGTTTTTTTACGACATGTGGAAAAAAGGAGATTGCAATCACACCACCGGCGCTCTTCACCTGCCAAAGCTGTAGCAACATGAACTTCTTTGAGTGTATCTAACATAAAAAAAATCAATGGCATGGAATTAAAATATATATTATTACCTTTACTGGCAAATTTATCCATGTATCATTGAAGGTATGATTAAAGGAACTATACCTGATATTATTTTAATCTTTCTAAGAAAAATGGTTTTCTATGTGGTATAGTATGTGGTAAAAGGGGTAATTTCATTACAATTAATGACTCATTGATTGCGCAT
>JAVQJG010049348.1:0-10359 GCA_036024015.1 Craterocephalus amniculus | reverse complement strand
TTAAACATCTACAGCAGCAGTACATGATGAAACACATAAATATTACTACAAAGCTGTAAAGCTGACAGGGATCATTTAAATAACATCCTTAAGTTGTATAGTTTGTGTTGTTTTGAACGCATAACCTTAAACTTTAAGAACCAAACACCCGCCTAGATTACACGTAATCAAATCTCAACAGTTTTAATACTCACTAGTGTTCATTTCAAAGCGACGGACCCTCAGAAGTTGTTGACGTCGCTGCACCTGCTGACTCCGGTTGTGAGTTGCTGCTAATGCTAGCCGCTAAGGCACTCAAGAAGTTTGTTATTTTCGGTAACTTCGATATAAGCTTTTTTGCTTCCCTTTTTTTCCTCCTCTTTTCAGCCATGCTTGTGTAACTTCTTTTCATCTTCCCTAACTTTTCTCTATTTTGCTCTTTTCTCATCTCTCGCTCACTTCGGCTCACCTGTCTCCGCCTGCGGAGTTTCCGATGTTTTCTTCCTGGATGAGATGGACTGATCCAATGTGGTGTAGACTGAAGGGGGGGCTCCGAGACACAGATATATAACAGTGCAATGGCATTCTGCAGTGGACCTATTTTAGCGATCCGGTTTTAATTAAAATCATAATCAATGTGCGGAAGTAAGTAATAACTGTATTATTGATCAGCTTTATGGGGCCCTCAGGGAACTTGGGGCCCTGGGCAACCGCCTAGTTTTGCCTAATGGTAAGTCCGCCACTGCATGCAACACTGCATCTTGATGAAACTTTAGAGTTACACCCCAGATGCCATTCACATGTCTAGCTGTGTTCATTAGAGGTGTTTAAAGCGGCACCACTTAACAGTGTACTTTTTACATTCAAACAGCTAAATTTCAGGATAAACTGTTTAACACTGACGTAGTTATTTTTTTCATGACTTTTTACTTGCGACACCCACAATCATCGTCAAAACTTTATTTTTTTAAGTTACAGGTCTTTTTAATGCCTGTCATTTCTGCAGCTTTTTCAGATGAATTGGGATTTGTAACTGATTAAACCAGAATAGAGATTTTCTAGGATGCGGTCGACACTCCGGTGAAGATTAAGTCAAATTGTCGTGTTTCCTGAATCCTAGACCATTTCTTTGTTTTTCACACCTGAAACCAGGAGATGAACCACAACCAGCCAGCAGAGGTATAGTTGCAACAGCTGCATCATAATCAGTGGTAAATTGAAATCTATCCTGAGGTGGTTTGTTTTTATTTGGCCATTGCTCTGATGCAAAGTCACTCGTGACACATTAAAAAGATTATTGTACCTTTCTAACCATACATTTAGTCATTTGTAGATTTAATCATTTACATTAACTCTACAACTAACCATGAAAGCTTTTACATCTAACTCTAAATATTCCAATCCTTATCTATAATTAGTGACAGCAAAGAGGAAAAGTAAGGCAATGTGAGTGGGAGGACCAGTGGAAAAATGCAAGATGAGCCTCTGACGTAAAGGCACATAAACTGGCACCTTCCATAATTTCAGCATTATGGCCACATCAATACTTGACTCAGAAAATAAGTAGCAAGGAGGATTCTGGACGTTCATGTCTTTATGAAACACGACTTAAGCAGCATTTGTGCAAAACAGCTTGAAAATGTAAATGAGCAACGATTTGGTTTATGGCTAAACTGCAGCTTTTGAGCTGCTGATAAATGCAGCTGTTTCACACTTGGATATAAGATTTGATTACAGACGAATGCTTGTATCTCTTTCTTTTGGTTTTTATTCTTTTCAGACAATGGACTCTCACCTGTGGTTGGTTGGTTACTATTATTGTTTATGTTGGTGGTTATTTAATAGTTATTGGTTTTAGACTAGTAATGTGTTAGTTCCACTTAAAAAAACACGTTTTTTAATCCAAGCAGTCAAAAAGTAAAACTGTTTTAATATCAGCACATCTGTAAACTGGAGCTGCAAAAAGGACTAATGGTGACTAATGCTCGGCTTTGCTGGAGAATGAAACTGAGCTGAATTTTTTAAATCACATGAGAATGAGCAAATGAAAACAAAAGGGCAGAGATGGGAGGTACAAAAAAAGGACTGGACCGCTGTTGCCACGGGAGAGACTTTATGTAAAAACACACAGCTGGCTTTCCTGTGCAATTCGCTAAATTACTGACGAAAATCTCCCCCTGAAGAGAAAAAGAGGGGGGTTAAATAGGAAGTGTGTGTCTGCGTGCGTGCGGTGTCTTGTTCATCTCATTTACCAGCTTTGACAAGATCTCTTTTTCACATACACTAACACACACACATACACACACACATGCACACAAAAGCCAAAGTCAGCCCTCAGAAAATGTTACTAGCTTCATGTGGGAAATCTCTGAGGATTATCCCCAATAACCTGTTTAACTTAATCCTTATCTCACACACATGAATAATAAATCGCCCCTCCCTCCACCCTCCATCTCTCTCCCTCTCTCTGAGACGGAGTGAGGAGTAACGCCTCTCTCACCTTGCTCTCCATCAACCTCCCTCTTTTCTCCTCCCTCACACACTCACTCCATCTGCTTCATGAGCATGAGCCGGCTGCTTTCTCTGCCTCTCCGTGCGTCTCTGAGCTGGTCTGACATATGCGCTCTCCCACTGCTTCTCTGCTGCTTTCTTTTCTTCCTCTTTCTACCTATCCCACACCTATCCATATAGCCATCTCTGTGCGGACAGGAAGAGGAGCAGTAGCAGGGAGCACCGGCGAAGATAACCACAATAACAGGAAGAGGAAGTGGGCAGTGACCTGTGTGAGAGAGGACTGCGCTCGGACAGCTGTGGCTCAACAGTGTTCATGTGAAAACCACATCAGAGGCATCGGGAAGAAAACCAGCAAGAGAGACTAAGAACCTGTTGGATTCACACCTGAGGTTAAACCTCAACAGCCTGGGGAGGGAGTCAAGGCGATAAAGACTTTTGGGGTTAAAAAAACCCAAAAACTCCTCTTTGGAGTAACTGAAGTTTTTTCTGGCTGGAAGAAACTTTTGAAGTTGGAGCTACTTCACAGCAAATACCTGCTGAGGTTCTTGGAGAGTGTCTTGGTTTGTCCTTGGAAATCCATCTTTGGCATACTTTCTGATTCAAGAGGGATCAACATAGTTTTCATCATTAGACTTTCTTATCTGGCTGACAATCCAGGAAAGGATTTGTACAGAAGCCTGCTTGGAAAATCAAACGAAGGGCAAAATCTTTTGTACAACACCTGCTTCCTTTTTCTACATTGGAAAAAAAGATCAGGCAGCACAACGGAGGATAGTGGAATCAGTCGGAGGTTTTAGCCTCTTTAGCCTCAATTACCCTCCAAAAGCTAAACTACACACAGACCTGGAAAGATTCAGGCTTCGTTTTTGACTAGACACAAAGATCTGACCAGAAGTTACACTCAACCTTCTTCGGGTTTGGTAAGTTTTCTTTTCCTGTCTTGGCTTTTGCTGAAGCGTTTTATGTGAGTGCATGTGAGCTGGTGCCAGACAGTACATCCAGAGCTGTCCTGTTCAGCAAATGGGACTGTGAATATACATTTCCCTCTGATTGAAAAGCTGTGTACCGCGGCGCTGCCAAAAAAATGTAACCCAGATCCCTTGAAAACGCCACGGGCTTTTTCTCCGACTCCAGGGTGAAATACTAATGAATACTGGTGAAACTGTCTCAAAGAAGGCACAGAAATAACTTGAAATGATGGCGATAACCCCTTTAAGGACAGGCTGTCAGCCCCCGTCACTGTTCACATGTTAGGCCAATGATATCGGACAGCTTGGTGTAGATTTGAATGCTGTAATTGAGCACTGGCCCCCTTTCCCCGAGGGTGGAGTGTCATTCCTGGAGACAGACGGCTGTGGCCATTAAGATGATGCATGATAATCTGTAGACACAGCAGGAACATTTTTAAATCAACCAGGAGGAACTCAGGTGTTTGTTTTAAAGCGCTCTACACTGGGGTAAAAAAAAAAAAGAAAGTCATCACAGCTGTCAAGTTCAAGTTGGTTTAACTATGAAGTATTAATGTCATACATCTAATATTGAAAAGTAGGGAAGATCTTGTCAGTTGAGTGCTGTCATTTTGTCAGCCGAAGCCTTCCCAGATATACATATACAATGTGTTGGAGACCTAATTTATCACCCCTTTCTGGCATGTATCAAAAGCAAGAACAACACAAGAAATTGTTCAGATCAATTCTGAAGCTGCAGTTTGACATGTGCTTGTCTAGGATTTTATTCATTTATGCAGAGGTAAATGTGTATCTTTTGTTTACCCTGTAATTTCCTCTCTGATTTTCTCTGCGGCTCTGGACCTACAGTCCAGACTGATGGAAGTGATTTGATTTGGTTGTTACTTCGAAAGCCGTTGATGCAACTAAACCCAGTGGTCTAATTCCTGAAGAGGGAACTATCAGGGAAAATCCTTTGGGTGCCATCTGGGAGGCTTCACCCTTCCTCCAACACACTTGCAATCCCACGCACAAACACACCCGTACACACACACACACAGCACAAACACAAGATTCATGATTAGAACCATTCATTCGTTCAGATACATGTCAGCGAGGTTGACAAGCTGTCCAGCTGTGACGACGTTAGTTCAGCCGAAGTCGCTGATTACCGCTGAAAGACCCAGTTAGGGTTTTATTCTCAGACACTCAGCCGTTGTTTCCATTTTCCATTGTATACACTGCTAAATCTTGCCTGGGATGTTTGCTATATCTTTACATGTATTTTCAAAAAGGTTTTTAGGGACAAACAATCACAAGGTAATAAGTGAAAGCATTTCTGCTAGTGATGGGTTGCTTAGAGCTGCAGCTTCAAACTAAGAATTTTTTGAGAAATTTGTTTTTAGCTGTTTCTTTTAACAGTTTTTTAATCTTAAAATTAACCAGTCTTCTTTATTTACAATGTTTTGACACCTTTTAACGTTTCCATGAGTTGAGGCGTTAATTACCCTCAGCAGAGTTTGAACCAAGACAATGTGAACGCCATTCAAGATATTGTTTTCAAACCGCTGTTGCTCAGTGAGATTTGGAACTGTACTTAAATCTGATTCATCTGATTTGACACCATCAGTAAGGATGCAATCTCTGTGACTGTGTATGTGTGTATGTGTGTGTGTAAGTGTGTGGGAGAGGGAGAGTTGCAGTGCTGTGACTTGCTCACCAAATGGATTGTTAGATGATTTCTGCTCTGTGGTTGAACCTTCCTTAATCTCAGCAAAAGACAGATGCTATTTGGAAACTAATTCCAAATTTAAGCATCATAAGCTGAATAAAACGCAAACAACAAGTTTGCATGGTAATCAAAGCTCTTTGATGATCCGAGGAGCCTGCATGTCCATAAGAAAGTGCTGAAATAACTTGGGAGTTTGCTGAATTTCAAACATTCACCGAAGAATCATCTGATCAAGTAGGAGTCTGTAGGCTCATGTCAAGCCAGCAGTCACCTTTTCCATTATGCAGTAAATTGCATGATGTGCAAATTGACTAGATAGAAAATATATGTGATCATTAAAAAGAAGGTTCATAGATGGCCTTCAAAAAGTTCGGTCAATCATTATTTTCCGTTTTGAAAAAGACATTTTAAATAATTGGTTTAAGAGGGAAGGCGAGCTCATGTTTCCAAAATGGCATAGTTCAAACAAAATGAAGCAGGAGAGTGCATGGTATTCTGATCTTTTGTTTTGTGGAGCCTTACAATGCTCATCAGGATCATCTGGGGTATGATGAATATTTGCTCAAATACTGTATATGGTATGGCTAGTTTTCTCAAGATGTTTTGCTCTTGCAGACATCATGCATCTCCTACGCTCCAAATCTGCCTCAGTTTTAATATTTCAATTTAGCCCTTTTCAGCTGGGATGAGAGATACATATTTGTCTCATGAACATCCTCAGCTGACAAATGAGCTCTTTAGAGCCACTAATCCTTCTCACAATGAGTAAAGCGTTTAAGATTTTTTTAAGTAAGCTTATAACATTTAAAGATGCATCATTCAGTATCTGGAACTGCTACACAGCACACTCAATCTTTATTCCTCTTTACACAATCTGATTATGTGAAAACTTACAAACTGGTAATGACTTTATTTGAAACATTGAACAATCTCAGGTGAATTTAATCCAATGATTCATGTAAAATGTTATACATTGACAGAAAAATACTCCAAAAATGAAACTGTGTGAATTCCTTTGTCAAACAGAGAAACAAAAAGAATCCTTGGCTCACAATTACAAGGTGTGAAGATGTCATGAGTGATAGACAGACTACAGCAGAGAGGACAAAATCAAATTGCATTTTCATCTTTAAAGCACAAAAATGACAAAAAGAGTTAAACATTGACTTTAAATGCCCTTCAGCGACCTGCAGGATTATGAAGTCTTGTTCGTTTCTGTGCTTTAGCCTTCGGTTGACTGAAACTAGGTCAGACATGTCTGTCAGTCACAAAACATCCTAGAGAATGACAACTGTATCTTTGCGTCTGTTTTTTTTTGCACATCCATCACAGAGCACACACTCTCTTGCCTGCGGACAATGTACAGATGCAATTACAGATATTCCTGGATGTTATTTATTCTGCATACCTCTAAAAGATGCCTTCGATAACAGGAGCTGTAAGTAACTTTGAATAATCTTCCAGTGAAATCTGAGTGTCTGACACTTGCAGTTTGAAAAGCAATTATTATATAAGACTGCCAAGAACAAACTGATGATGATTCTTTGACTTTAAAGGCATCAGCATGCATGCGCAATTTTTAATGAGAATGTTAAGATTTGAAGCAGTATCTGCTTGTTTGTACGGCGAGGTGGAGAATATGACGGGGTGTTAAAGATGAGAGGTGAAGATGTAAAGCTGAGAAAAGGAACAAGAAGGAATGATGGTGATGAGACACAAATAGTTTGAAAAAAATGTTGATTCAGGTTTCACCTCGAGAGTTTCAACAAGCCAGATGTGGCAAAAATAAAAGGGAGAGAAAGATGAAGCTGGAAAAACATCAGAAAGAAGGAGGAAAGCGAAATATAGAAAATGTATGAGCAACAGGCAGAAAGAAAATGAAAGAAACCTAAACAAAAAAAAACAAAACAAAATATAACATAAACAGAAGCTGTGTTGAACACTGAGACTTCAACTGGCGAGACATGCAGTCAGCAACAGAAGTGAATACCAGGAAGGGTGTTTCAACTTGCTAATGACTGCAAATTAACAGATTCGTTGGCATTTCCCCAAAGGTATTGTGTTTACGCTTCCTGGTGCTGATAAGAGGAGGAGTGGACTCTTGCTCCTGAAGGAGGAAATGCTGTTTAAAAAATGCCCTTGTTGGGAAAATGTCCTCATCGTCTCAGAAATAACTGTCTGTGCGGAACTCCGTCATCGGAAATGATCATATATGAGTAGACACTGAACCAAAGGTTGAAGAATAGTGTTTGGAAAGCAATAAATGCCCAGTTTGTATAAGAGGAAATGAATCGATATCTTAAATTTAGTTTAACTCTCCTAAATTAAATCTGTCACAAAGACAATCGGAAGTGGTTATATATAATCATCTATGAAGCTAGACCATGTTTATATGTAGCAACAGATGTTCAAACTCAGACAGAAAACCACTCAAAGTTAATAATTAATTCCACAATGACATGAACAACTTTTTATGTGTTTGAAATACTGATATGAATGTCCTCAATGGTTATTTAAAATAAGTTCACCAGCAAGGGTCAGACAGTGATAGTTATTTAATCTGAATCTCAAATCACACTGACATGAGTCACACTCAGGGGAGCCAATTAGAAAACAAATCACATCATCAGACATCAGCAGGGAATTATCCAAAAGAAAGTGTGTAATTAAATAACTTTCCTTACTTAGTTGAAAATTGATTATCAATGATAATGATTTAGAGTACAAAATGCAGCTCATCTGATTTTTTGTTTGTTTTCTTGAAAGACATTCAAGTTGTCTGTGTGAGAGCACAGAGTGTGATTGCTTTGTTTGTTCAGAACTTTTTGGAAGGAAGGATTTGCATTGTTAAAGCTTTGGAGAAGGGCCTTCTCAGGAAACACCTCTGCTTAGACTGAAGGCTTAGTGTGAGGTGAACAGGGGTATGTGTGAAGAAGCCAAAACAGGCAAATTCGGCTGTGTTATGGCAGGGAATATTAACAAAAATACACATGCAATTCAACACTAGGTGGCCTTTGAAAAAACAAAACAACAAAATATATATTATTAATCCCAGTTATCAACATCCCAGCATCATAGTTCTTTAATCATTCATGTTGGAGTTTGACAAATTATCAAAAGCACCCATGTTAGATTCAAACTTAAGGTTTTTAAAGGTCATGTGACAATAAAGAAGATCAAAGCATGGAGATTAAAGTGCACATGGTGTAATATTTCAGCAATCTTACAAATCTTACAAGCTTAGGCACAACATCATGTTTGATGCATGCGGACTGTATGCAAGGAAAATTCCAGTCCGTCCACCGTACACAGCTGAAATGTCTCAAGTATGTTTTTCCACATACACTCTCCTGAGAGCGGTAATAACAGCTGGAAGACATCATATTAAGACTTCTGCAGATACAGTGGCGCTTCATTTTCTTTGCTCAAATCCTAAAGCTGTTATTTTGCTCCTTTTACTGGCATTTATACTCACTGTTTTGCTGTTTTTACTATGGTTACTATGTATATTGGATAGATAATAGATAGCTTTATGTTCATCTTTTCTTTGACAGCATCAGAAGTCCCAGGCCAGCATCTCATCCTAGAGCCCATCTCACATTGAGTAGTATTTAGGATTAAATCATTGTTCTTATGTTTATGATGGTGAAAATAGTACAGTGTACATCTGATTATAGGAGATTAGCATAAAAGGCAGTTATGTTTGGATGCTACAAATATCAATTCAACACAATGAGGACTATACGTTTAAAAAGGATTAAAAGAAGGATAAAAAAATAGTCATAAAGTACAAGTTAGTCAGCCCAAGTCAGGTTAATGCATAAGGAGGTGAATTTCTCATGGACATAGTGTTTATTGAGTTTTTTCTAATTACATTTGCCTTTATATCATAAACAGCTCACACATTAATTCCAACATTCACATTGATCGCAATAAAAAATGCTGGACTTCAGTTGAATTAACCGAGTCCTGAAAGGAAACTTAACAGGGGAACACAAAATGAAAAACAAAACGTAAACAAAAGGATACCAAGTCAAGTCCAAAAAACCCTGGCGAGTCTTTGTGCGCACTGATTTCTGGGGAGCTGTGTGAAGAGGTGAGGGGAGGTCAACAGAATACGAGATTAGGCCATTAAAGAGAGAAGAACTGTGCCAGTATAATCCCCTCATCATAATCTCTCTTTCTCCCTCCCTGCTGCTAATGGCTGGAAGACAATAAGATGCACTAATCTGTCTACTGGGATGGCACAGGACTGCACTGAGATATCTACTGGAGTGCAGAGCACATAGGCTAAAGTGTTTTGAAGATTATTTCCCTGGCATTTCTGCTTTATTAGATAGAGCCCGGAGGGGAGTGGGGGGCATGAACGATGGAGGCAGACAGAGACAGACAGAGAGGGTGAGACCGTCAGAGCGACTGGGAGGGAAATGAAAGGAAAAAAAGACTTCACTGCCTGTTGGTGTTTGTACATTTTTATTTTGGTTAAATGACGCTAAATGGCTTGTAGGCAGAAAAGTGATGCAAGACATTGAAATGTTTCCAACTTGTAACCAGTCAAATACCATATATCAAATGAGATGCCAGTTTGGTTTTTATTTTATGTCATTCCTTTAAATCTCACATTTTACATGAAATATTCTCATGGTCTCTGGCACTGAAGAGATTGCTTAAGCCACAGTAGTGAATCCTGTGAATATGTTTATGTTATAATGCAAGTCACATTACCGGCACATAATTTGTCTCTGAGGGTGGAGTCAAGTCAACAGGGAGTCAGCCTGCATTGAACAGCATTGATGTATATACTATATGTCTCTTGTAGCAAAGCTGTGATTTTTAACTGCCATGATTCAGACTAAACCACGAAAAAAAATTGTTTACAGGTTCATAGTGAAAGTTTTCGCAATTAGGTTAAATTAGGTACAAAACTCATTAAGTTGCAAAGACCCTGAAAAATGGAACCATTTTGATTTATTTATTCAATCAAATCCAGTTCAGTTTATTTGTATAGCTCCGTTTACCAACAAAGTCATCACAAGGCACTTTTACAGACCGTCCATTCCAGCCAATTGTAGTCAGTGTTGGGGAGAATACTTCCAAAATGTATTTAGGTACAGAATACTGAATACCCACTTTAAAATGTATTCTGTATCGTATTCCGTTACATTCCTAATTCTAGTACTGTATTCT